>CAXHLB010000331.1:0-36441 GCA_964017235.1 Sabellastarte sp. h YS-2021
TGCTTAGAAAAAATGTCCATTCAAAGTCGTTAGCACTTCATCATAAAATTAGACACTTGTTTGTATTTTTTAATCCGTTCAAAAAAAACAGCGTTATAGTAATACTGTGTTTCCAACCAACCTCTCTTCTTATCTATAATATATATATATAAAATAGGACTTGAAAACTTGAAATGCACGATTGAGGAAACTACCGGGTGGATTTCGCATTTTTTGGGCTCATTCGAACCGTACTGTCGGTCTTCAGGTCTTGGCCTACAAAAATTTTTCAAATTTTTGGTCGTGCATCGATTTAGGCCACATTTTAAAAAATCGGGTTTTGGCCCCTTTTACTCCTAATGTTAAACTTCGAAGGAAATATTTTTTTCAAATTCCGCAAAACTGCAGCACATTTTCAAAATAAATAGCAACAAACATGGAATCAGATGAACCTTTGTTTTGTGGAATTGAAGATGAAAGATTACTTTAAAACTGGATGTTTGCAAGCAAATGGTTAATTAAGGTTGAAGCCACCAGAGTTTTGGGGTGGACATTGAAACAAAGCTAAAGAGAAGAGTGTGTGTTTTCAGATGGTTATGTGTCATTTGCCGGTCACCATTTCTGCTGGTGGGACTTATGCCAGTTGAACTTTTGCCAATCGAGAGCGTTACCGAGCAAGACATGTTCTTTGAACAGGGGAATCGGCTTGTAATATATATAAAAGAGGACTTGAAAACTTTGAAATGCACGTTTGAGAAAACTACCGGACCGATTTCGCATTTTTTGGTCTCATTCGAACCGTGCAGTCCGTCTTCAGGTCTTAGGCTATAAAATTTTTCAAGTTTTTGGTCGTGCGTCGATTTAGGCCACATTTTTAAAAAATCGGGTTTTGGCCCCAAATGCTCCTAATGTCAAACTTCGAAGGAAAGATGTTTTTCAAATTCCGCAAAACTGAAGCACATTTTCAAAATAAATAGTGATAAACATGGAATCAGATGAACATTTGTTTGTTGGAATTGAAGATGAAATATTCCTGTAAAACTGGATGTTTTGCAAGCAAATGGTTTCTTGAGATTGAAGCCAAGGGGACAAACCAGAGGAAAATTTCAAGTTTATGGTTGGACATTGAAACGAAGCTCAAGTAAAAGAGAGTGTTGTTTTGGATGGGTATGTGTCATTTGCGGGTCACCATTCTGCCAGTTGGACTTTTGCCGGTGGCCATTCTGCTGGTGGGACTTATGCCAGTTGAACTTTTGTCAATCGAGAGCGTTACCGAGCAAGACATGTTCTTTGAACAGGGGAATCGGCTTGTAATATATACTCCTCCCGGCAGATAAATATCCGGTACTACATAAGGGTAATTAATTAATTATTTATCGTGCATCATTTTCTGGGAAACTTCGAAGCGATCGATTTGAAGCACCAAGGTTTATAAAAAAGGTTGGTCGGATTTATTAAATAACGTATGTTATTGCACCTAACCCTAATTCAAACAACCTCAAATTATATACAAATCTTGATTGCGAGCGCGCTCGTCTTTCGTCTTAGTAACCTTGTTCAGCTTTTAGAAAGATTGCTTTTCAAGAGATCATTTCTGCCTGTTTCCGGATCCGGATCCGATCTGATGCTGTCTTGGTCAAGAGCAACCTTGCTTTCTGTCTTGGATGTGAAGAAGGTCGATGTTCGCCGAAATTGCCGGATCTAAGGCCGTCGTGGTCAAGAACAACCTTGCTTTCGTCTTGGATGTGAAGAAGGTCGATGTCCGGCCGAAATTGCCGGATCTATGGCCGTCGTGGTCAAGAACAACCTAGCTGTATGTGTGGTATGTGAAGGAGGTCGATGTCCGGCCGAAACGTCCCTCCAAGGCCGTCGTGGTCAAGAACAACCTAGCTGTATGTGTGGGATGTGAAGGAGGTCGATGTCCGGCCGAAACGTCCGGATCCAAGGCCGTCGTGGTCAAGAACAACCTTGCTTTCGTCTTGGATGTGAAGAAGGTCGATGTCCGGCCGAAATTGCCGGATCTTGTAGCATTAACTGCCGCCGCCTTGCTGCGGGAATAGGATGCCAGTTTTGAAAGAAAAATTGATATGTTTGGTGAGTGACTTTTGACCGAATATCCAAGACTCTCTATGAAGATGGCTGTGATTGCCAATAACTGATCAGATTGTTGCCGACGAAGATGTCCAGAAGAAGCCAACTGCTACACAGGAATAAAACGCATTTTTTAACCTTGACAGTGCAGCGTATCTTATGTTATTGTGATTTGCGACCCTGCGACGGGGTTTAAAAGCAATACATTTTGATCAAAAGAAGTTTATTTATTGTTATATATTTAAACGTTTCGGGGGTGTGCATCCAGATGGGCTCCTGTGAAAAATTGCTTAGCGCCTCTGTTGAAATCTCTTTAAAGGCGGTCCGGCTCTCCAAGCTGTATTCTACACGAAAGGCTGTTTCTGACCACCATGGCCCTATATTAGAAGTTTCGGCCAAACAGGGAGCTTCTTCATAACAGGTGGCAAGGCTGTTCTAACCACGACGGCCTTAGATCGGGAGATTTCGGCCGGCAGGGATCCTTAGATCTGAAGTTTCGTCGGACAGAGGCCCTTCTAAACAATCCCAAACGAATGGCAAGGCTGTTCTTGACCACGACGGCCTCAGTTCCGGAAATTTCGGTCTGATAAAGCCGAGATCCGGACCCACATGAAGAGCAAGGTTGTTCTTGACAACGACGGCCTTAGATCCGACGGAAACTTCGGCAAGATGTAGCGGAAGTTGGACCCTTCACAAAAGGTAGAGTTGTACTTGACCACGACGACGTCAGATCTGGAGATTTAGGTCGTCGGATAGGAACTTTCTTCACATCAAAAACATAAGTCGGGGTTGTTCTTGATGGCGGGGGCCTATGGCCACGACGGCGTCAGATCTGGAGATTTAGGTCGTCGGATAGGAACTTTCTTCAAATCAAAAACAAAAGTCGGGGTTGTTCTTGATGACGAGAGCCTTTGATCCTGAGATTTCGGCCGAACATCGACTTCTTCACATCCAAGACGAAAGCAAGGTTGATCTTGAAAACAATGGCCCTATAGCTCCAGAGCCTTGGACAGGAAGCGGTCCAGCTTTGACAGTCTTACGGTTCATGAAGCCGCGTCAAAAGCTCCGAGTCACGTCACGAATCCCGATCCAACTGCGTCAGTACTTACTTCTTTTAAACTGTCCCGTTTCTCTCTAAACACTTCGTATTAGCAGTAGTAAGCAGCCTTTGCCAACGACAACCATGCTTAAAACGACGACAAAGTTCTTTCCGAACCAGTTGGTTGTTAAGATTTTGACGAGTCATCGCAATTTACGTGCACGCCTTTGACCATCGACCTCCAGCAAACAGGCACTCTCTTTTTTTCGTTACCCCTTTCTCTCACCAGCAGTGTGGGAGGAAAACACCCTGAACGGTGTGTCCTTGCCCATAAGCTCTGTGTTGCAGATTCCCAAGAATAAATTACCGAAAATGTATGAAAAATGATCTTTTGGTCAAATGTGCACACTTTTGCCAAAAACGCTCTTTTTGCTATCCGACCACCTTTCTTGAAACGCCGATTACTCAGAAACCGTCTATTTTTGAGCAAAGTTTTATTTCATATAGTAAACGTCGAAAGAGTTGTACTTTGATTGTTGTTAAGGTCGTTTGTCTGTATCTGCTACCGTTGATTTATAATTTGTCGGCAAAGTCGAACCGTACTTTTTATCTGCCGGCGAGGAAGTATAAAAGAGGACTTGAAAACTTTGAAATGCACGTTTGAGAAAACTACCGGACCGATTTCGCATTTTTTGGTCTCATTCGAACCGTGCAGTCCGTCTTCAGGTCTTAGGCTATAAAATTTTTCAAGTTTTTGGTCGTGCGTCGATTTAGGCCACATTTTAAAAATCGGGTTTTGGTCCCTATTGCTCCTAATGTCAAACTTCGAAGGAAAGATGTTTTTCAAATTCCGCAAAACTGAAGCACATTTTTAAATAAATAGTGACAAACATGGAATCAGATGAACCTTTGTTGAGTGGAATTGAAGATGAAAGATTCCTTTAAACTGATTGTTTTGCAAGCAAATGGTTAATTGAGATTGAAGCCAAGGGGACAAACCAAAGGGAAAATCAGAGTTTTGGGGTGAACATTGAAACGAAGCTAAAGAGAAGAGTATGTTGTTTAGAATGATTATGTTTCAATTGCGGGTCGCCATTCCGCCGGTGGGGGACTTATGCCAGTTGAACTTTTGCCAATCGAGAGCGTTACCGACCAAGACATGTTCTTTGAACAGGGAATCGGCTTGTATTGTATAAAAACCTTGGACACGCAAAAATATTGAGAGGGGATTTTTTCCGCTGTTTTTTCCATGAAATTCAATAGTAGGATGTTCTGGTTTTCAATGTTAAGCTTCAAAGTATTAATTTTTTTTTTTTGAAAGGGAGGAAAAAAACATGCAAGATCTCGAATTTCTGATGATGGAAAAAACCCTCTCTGTAATAACGTTGCCTTTTGCCGCAAAATAACAGAGACACTCACAAAAAAAATTACATGCGCATCCATAAAAAAAAGAGTGATCGAAATACCGTCAATTTTGTTCTTTGTCTTCAAAAAAAGGACTCAAAAAAGGAAAAAAAGTGACGGTAAATTTTTCCCAACTGAAATTCGATGCCCATGATTTATAAGTGTTGTTCAAACTTCAGCTACTTCTATACACCAAAGTAGTGGAAGAAAAAAAAACCCAAAAAAAGTAGTAGTAATTTTTTTTACAAGACGTTGTAATAATAATTGGTGTCGTCTTTTTTTTTAAGAATTCTGACGTTTATGTTGACAACAACAGAGTCTTTATTTTTAACGGATTTTCTCACTCCTTCGAACACTTTTTTTTCAATTTGTCTTTTCGACTTTTTTTTGCGGGAAATTGGAGCAAAACGAGGTTTTCATTTGAGAAAAAAATCTCGCTTTCACTGTAACTGCAATGCGCCACATTTTCCAATCGTTTTACTACAACAACCGACCAGAATTTGTAAAGAAAAATGGCCTTGGAAAAAAACAGTTCCTTTTTTTGGTTGATATTTTTTTACAGTAAACTAAGATTTTCTTTCCTTTTACTACTTTTCTAAAAAAAAACCGTTTCCAGTAATTGGTAATTTGAGCTTTAAACATAGGATATACAAGCTACTGCTTCCCTCTCTCTCAGTCCTGTGTGCTTTTTTCATCCCCCATATATTAATACAATCAGGTGATGCTTCTATTAATAGTAGGTTTCTATGTAGTAGGGTTTTTGCTACTCAAGCACCATTTTTAATCGCTGATAACTCATAAACGGATCGTTTTTGAGGAAAGTTACATTTCATATGCTAAACGTCAAAAGAGTTGTACTTTAATTGTTATTCAAGTCAATTTTTTGTATCTGACGTCTCCGATTTTTAATTCGCCGTCAAAATCGACCGGATATCTTTTTTGTAAAGGAGTAAGTAGTAAATTCTCTCTTTGTCCTGTGTGTTTTTTCCTCTCCCATATATTAACACAATCAGGTGATGCTTCTACAACTGCTCAAACAAAATGATAAAAATAGTTGACAAATTCAACACCTCTTTTGTGAAAAACGTTGCTTTTTTGAGGCATGTTTATTATCCTGATTTATTACAACACCAAAGATAAGAAGAACCCTGTTATACTACGACATAATAATGCACACCTGTATATTTGCTCAGACAAAAGTGGCAGCAGATGGATGTCACATCAGCTGCCGTTACACATTTTACTACTATTTATAGTAGTAAAAAAAAAAGATATTTCGTGTGCAAAAAAAGAGTTCCATAAATCAAGGTGTGGTCAGAATTTTTTACTTTTGAAATCATCATCAAAATGTTTCATTTTTATTGAATTAATTAAACTTTTCAACGGCAATTTTTTTCGGGGGGAAAAAATATGTGATGATGGTTCATATATTAAAAAAAAGAATGCTGTAGTACATAGTTTTTTGATGTTATCAACTTCTTATCAAGTACCTACTAAAAAACATACAACAGCTGTTGCTCAAGAACATATACTACGTATATAAAAAAGGAAAACATAATTTTTTCTCTTTATCTTGCTTTCAAGATATTATTACTGCACTTTATACTGTATATTTTTTAAAAGTAACCAACATTTTTATTGCCAATGTTTCTTTTGAAAAGGTAGGTCATTCTGTAATAATAACTCTTTCATTTGTTTTACTTTTAAAGCCAAGGGTTGTATAAAAACCAGGATGTCTCCTGTGAAGCTAAATATTACATACTTTTTGCCAAGGTTTGCAAAAAACCAGGTTGTAACAATAGTATATATATTATCAAGTCAAGGTCTGTTCATAAGGAGGTTAATTGTTTAACAAAATAACAACAACTTTTATTGTGCCAAGGTTTGCAAATGCAGGTTGTGCCAATAACTCTCTTCATTGAAAAGTACCATAACTGGATAAGCTTCTGAATTTTAGCTAAGGCTGCTTAATGTATGCAATTAATAATTGTCTTTATTTAAATTTGCCAAGGTTCCTTAATAACAGGGTTGCACTGCTGCAATATGTCTGCTGAATCTGGTCAAAAGTAAACATTTTAGTGGAGGGATATTTCACAATATTTTATTTTTATTTTTTTTGGAATCCAGACTTGGCAAATTGCTTGGCCCACACTGACTCTATAGTAGCCAACAGATGACCTTACACATAATGAACGTCAACGCTTTTAAAAGGGTTTTTTTGGGGTTCGACTCCTTTGCCAAAATACCTCTTTGTTTTGATTGTTTGGACTGCTCAAGATATATAGTAAAGAGTGAAGAATAAAAACTTTCTCAGACCCTTTTAATGATTTTTTGGTTTATTTAGACAACAAAGAGTTTAAAAAACTCTCTTTCTTGAAGCTCTGAAAAACAGAAGAAGAAATAAATCGTTCGTAAATTGCTTTTGTTTCGAAATTCTGCGAAATTCACGAAAAAATTTGAAACAAATGGATTTTATGAAGAAAAAAATATTATATAAAAATGATATTGTGTCAAAAGGTTAAGATATACACATGAAGAGGAAAAAGTCTGGGACACGAAGGTAGCTCTGATGCGCCCTCTATTCGATGATGAGAGATTTTCTTTTGATGAAATCGAAAGAAAAAACATCAATCTCATTTCCTCTTCAAGTGAGAGAGAAATAAAGACAACCCCACAAAAAAAATCATTTTTGCTCTATTTGTTCTATCTTTAATGTAGTATGCTACAGTCCAAATCTTTTATTTGGGTTGGTCGAAATATCTCTCGAGATATTTTTGAAGTGACCCAAATAAATGGTCCTGACTGTAGTATATATGAATACGTTGTTCAACTTTTTTATGCAAAATAGTACCTATGCCTTTTCCCAGAAAAAAATGTACAATTTTTTGTTCTTTTGCGAAATCATGTGTGCAGTTTCTACTTCGAAGATAAAAAAATATCCTTATATACGTCGTAGTAGAAGGAACTTTCGGCGCGGTGATGATTTATAAGGAGGGTCCCCCTTCTTTTTGCCGCAATTTTTTGTTCTACTACCATTTTCTTTTTTTTCTCTTCTCCGCCGATGAAAAAATCCTTGAAAAAAGTTCGAAGCTTTTTGTATTACAAGAGGTCAGAGCTATTTTTGCACCTTTGCATCCTCTTTCGCAAGGGTGCCAAAAATCAAAGAGAAGGATTTGAAAAACGTTTCAACGACAAGGGTTTTTATGACATTTGTTTAGTACTTCCTCGCCGTCAAAAAAAAATCCGATCGATTTTGACGACAAATTAAAAATCGGAGACGTCAGTGATGATAATATGACTTATATAACAATTAAAGTACAACTCTTTTGACGTTTACCATATGAAATGTAACTTTCCTCAAAAATGAACCGTTTCTGAGTAATCGGCAATTCAAAAAAGGTGCTTTTTTGAAAAAAAAATCCGTTTTTATTTCTTTATTAAGCGATTTTTGCACACTTTTTTCTAAAAACTGGCTTTTTGCTACTCGACCACCTTTTTTGAATCGCTGATAACTCATAAACGGTTCGTTTTTTAAGGAAAGTTACATTTCATATGGTAAACGTCAAAAGAGTTGTACTTTAATTGTTATTTGGGTCAAATGTTTGTATCTGACGTCTCCGATTTTTAATTCGTCGGCAAAGTCAAACCGGCTTTTTTATTGCAAACGAGGAAGTAGTACATAAAAATACTATAATGTCGTCAAAAATTCAAGCCGTCTTCATTTATATGTTTTAACTGTTTCAAATGCATGACATGCACAAAAAATATTTATTTTTTCGTCTCAACAACAACATTGCATTTATAAATGTATAGCAGAAGTGTATACGACATTCAGTCGACACGCCCACTTAAAAAGGAAACATGGCCACGAAAATTGTTATACTACGACTTGTGGACCATAGGTGAGCAAGGTCTTTCGTGCTGCAAGAGGGGGTCATAAAACATTCGATTGGGGGGAGGGTCATTTAAAACATTTTCAGTAACAAATTTTTAAAATATCTACTATATTTTTACACTAAAATTTGCATGATTTTGCGATTTCCCAAGAAGAACAAATTGTTCAGCAAAAATTTTTTGGGTGGGGAAGTCGAATTTTTAAAAAAAAATTATCTAAAATTTACCAGTCAAAAATCCAAAATCTACTACTTCCTCACCGGCAGATAAAATATCCGATCGATTTTGACGACAAATTAAAAATCGGAGACGTCAGATACGATAATATGATCTAAATAACAATTAAAGTACAACTCTTTTGACGTTTACCATTTGAAATGTAACTTTCCTCAAAAATGAACCGTTTCTGAGTAATCGGCAATTCAAAAAAAGGTACTTTTTCCCGGAAAATCCGTTTTCATTTTCTTATTAAGCTATTTTTGCACACCTTTTTGAAAAAAACTGGCTTTTTGCTACTCGACCACCTTTTTTGAATCGCTGATATCTCATAAACGGTTCGTTTTTGAGTAGAGTTACATTTCATATGGTAAACGTCAAAAGAGTTGTACTTTAATTGTTATTTTGGTCAAATGTTTGTATCTGACGTCTCCGATTTTTAATTCATTGGCAAAGTCGAACCGTACTTTTTATCTGCCGGGGAGGAAGTACTACTATAGCGAAGGGGTCAACTGGAACATTAGGAGGGTTAAAAAATCGAAACAGGTAGAGGTCTACACCCCCTGACACCCCTCTTGCTCACCTATGTTGTGGACGGCCCAAAGTTTCCAAAACTGCCAATTTTCTTGTAGTTTGAAGCGTCATAAAAAAGGTGACAGAGAGAAAATGCGCCCAGGAAAATGTAATGACTTAATTAACACCTGGAAAAAACCTTGCAAAAAAATAGAAACTGCAATTATCTTATAAGTTATGGATAGCATTTTAATTGCTACAACGTTTTCTTGCAGAGAGTTCCTTGCTTTATCTCCTGCCACTTGTAGTATAAAATTTTTTGATGTACTTTTGGCCGTTTGAAAAGCTTCGGGCGAAACGAGATGAGAGGACGTGTGGGTTCATTATCAAGCCGATAAATATCAGAGGAAAAAATATTTTTTCATGGATATAAACGGTTTTGTTGGTCAGAATATATAAAACATGCAAACGCATTCTTTTGGAACAGGTGACGCTAATTTGCCCCCCCCCCCAAAAAAAGTTGTTGCTTCGTCACATCCTGCTAAAATTTTTATATATGTTATTGGTCAATGGCAAGCAGCTTCATAGAGTTGTGGCTATAAAAATGTACGTACTCCTTTACAAAATATATCCGGTTTGACTTTGACGACGAATTGAAAATCGGAGACGTTGTAGATACGATAATATGACTAAAATAACAATTAAAGTACAACTCTTTTTACGTTTACCATCTATAATATATATAAAATAGGACTTGAAAACTTTGAAATGCACGATTGAGGAAACTACCGGGCGGATTTCGCATTTTTTGGGCTCATTCGAACCGTACAGTCCGTCTTCAGGTCTTAGGCTATAAAAAGTGCCAAATTTTTGGTCGTGCATCGATTTAGGCCAC
Organism: Sabellastarte sp. h YS-2021; assembly: GCA_964017235.1. Lineage (NCBI taxonomy): Eukaryota > Metazoa > Annelida > Polychaeta > Sabellida > Sabellidae > Sabellastarte > Sabellastarte sp. h YS-2021. Next base: position 10,032 of record CAXHLB010000331.1, read on the forward strand.
ATTTTAAAAAATCAGGTTTTGGCCCCTATTGCTCCTAATGTTAAACTTCGAAGGCAATATTTTTTTCAAATTCCGCAAAACTGAAGCACATTTTCAAAATAAATAGTGACAAACATGGAATCAGATAAACTTTTGTTTGGTGGAATTGAAGATGAAAGATTCCTATAAAACTGGAAGTTTTGCCTTCAAACTGATGATTAAGATTGAAGCCAAGGGGACAAACTGGAGGGAAAATTCAAGCTTATGGGTGGACATTGAAACGAAGCTCCAATAAAAGAGGGGATGTTTTTGGGTGGGTATGAGTCATTTGCGTTGCGTGGGAAGTTTAGCCAGTTGGACTTTAACCAGTTCAACTTTTGCAGACAAAGACTCTGCATGGGGGATCTGTTCTTTGAACAGGGAATCGGCTTGTATGAAATATAACTATACTTAAGAATAAACCGTTTATGAGTAATCAGCGATTCAAAAAATGTGGTCGGGTAGCAAAAAGTCCGTTTTTATTAAGCTATTTTTGCACACTTTTTGCCAAAAACGGACTTTTTGCTACCCGACCACCTTTTTTGAATCGCTGATAACACATAAACGGTTCATTTTGGGGGAAAGTTACATTTCATATGGTAAACGTCAAAAGAGTTGTACTTTAATTGTTATTTTCAGCAAATAATTGTATCTGACGTCCCCGATTTTTAATTCGTCGTCAAAGTCAAACCGGATATTTTTATTGTAAAGGAGTAAGTACGAGTTTTCTCGAGGAAAACGTAAACAAGATGCACACGTGTCGTTCCCATTCCCCTGGAGATTGCTTCGATGTGTTTACATTATTACATCGTTTCTCCCTATTTTTTAAAGTACTCTTACTCAGAAACTCGAGAAAAATGTGAACAAGTAGTATATATACATTCCAATCAAAGACCCAAAAACCTTGACACAGTTTATAAAACCATCTTGATTGCTCTCATTGTCTTTGACTGACACTGCGTATATAAAAAGGCCCTCTCTCACCATGAATGACGACCTTCGCACAACAACATGTTTTGAATACACAACAACCGTCCTTTTGTGTGGCTTTTTTCCCATGAACAACGCCCCTCTTGATCGCATCATCGTATGAAGCAATAAAACTGGTGCTATGCAGTTCCTCAACCAAAAACAACCGCGAAAACCCAACCGAAAATGATTCATTTTTCCTCTTCACGCAATCAATCTTTCTCAACTTAAACACGAAAGTTCTTGCTGTATTTTGAGATATTACACTACAGTACTTTTCTCATAAGATAGGCAATGTTGCACTTTGAATTGATGCCTTTTTTTGGACACTCCTCTTTTCTCCCCCAGTGTGTAAGTAATTTGTTGCTATCCATGTTTTTGAAAAAAAAAAGGTGTTTTTGTATTTTTCGAAACAAATTTGTTTAAAGATATCTCAAAATTTGTACGTTTTGTAAAAAAGCTGTGAATACATGTTTTGTAGCCAATTTACTCAGCTTTTAGGAAAACTTTAAATTGTAAAAATCGGTTGCTTATTGCCAGAGCTATGCTTAAAAAAGTCAGTCTAATTTTTTTTGTCGATCAGTCTTTACTTAAGTATAGCTGAATATTTTGAATTTTCGCGCCAATTCTTTTAACCAATCAAAACACTTCTTTCAGAAACCCTTCTTCTCTTACAGATGAAGCACTGTAGCAAGCAAATAAACAACTGTAGGTAGCATTTGGAGCATCTCAAGGCTCTGACAGTCATTATTACACAACACAGGAGCAGAATTTTATGTTGGCTTTTTTGTGTGTGAAAACTTTTTTTGACAACTCTCATTAAGTTGATGTCTAATTATGCAAAATGACATAACTTTCTCTGCCAAAAAATGAAGCCTCCTGAATGTGATCATTGCAATCTTGATAGCACTGCCCTTGAAAGATGGATTAAGATGTAGTTTTAAGGCATTTTTTGTGTGACATTAAAAACGACGTTTATATTTGACGGGAGAGACAAGAAAAAAAAGTTTTTTTGTCATCAAAAGATTTCTGTTTCGTTTGACGAGGGAATTATCATGTCTTGGGCAGACTCACAACTTGTAGTACAACAATTATCGTAGAGTTTTCGAGTATCAGGAGACATACTACTGCCATCTTCTTTCCCCTCTTGAGGCTTGAAATCGAAGCACGTTTGGAGAACAGCGTGGTTCTTGCAAGCGTCCACTCGTTTTCTTCAAAATGGATGTCTCTTTGGCCAACGCTTCAACGATCGTGGGGTCTGTTTCCTGAATGGCAGCTGGACTGCCATTCAGACTCTCTTCGACGTGCAGTTTGAAGCTCCATCCTTCAGCGTGAATCCTGTCTTTGGCATCTTTGAGCTCCCGTTTCAAAGTGGTCATCAAAATATTTCTGTTTCGTTTGATGAGGGAATTATCATGTCTTGGGCAGACTCACAACTTGTAGTACAACAATTATCGTAGAGTTTTCGAGTATCAGGAGACATACTACTGCCATCTTCTTTCCCCTCTTGAGGCTGAAATCGAAACACGTTTGGAGAACAGCGTGGTTCTTGCAAGCGTCCACTCGTTTCTTCAAAATGGATGTCTCTTTGGCCAACGCTTCAACGAACGTGGGGTCTGTTTCCTGGATGGCAGCTGGACTGCCATTCAGACTCTCTTCGACGTGCAGTTCGAAGCTCCAGCTTTCGGCGTGAATCCTGTCTTTGGCATCTTTGAGCTCCCGTTTCAAAGTGGCTTGAGAATGTCTTAATCTTCTCACTTCATCGAATCTCCAGCGCTTGTCCAATCTATCGATGAATGACTGGTCGTACTTCAAAATACTGGTCGTTACCACATCGTCTTCCAAGCTGTCCCTCTCGCCGTTGGAGCTCTCATAGCCGGAGCTCTTGCAGTGAGAAGCCCTGACACGCTTCTTGTTGTCCGAGGATTGCTTGGCACCTCTTCTTGCTTGGCCACCGTTGGGTCTGAGCTTGACAAACGCACAGGTCTTGATGAAAGACGAAGCTCGTTTGCTGGCGACCGCCGACGTCTCGTGGCCGGACTCGTAGCCGCTTCCAGCCGAAGAAGCGTCGCCAGGCTTGATTTGCATTGCTTTTGGATGTTGCTGGTGGCTTTGCCGTCTGCTTAAGGTCTTGTTAGACGGCTCTGAACGCGAAGAGGTGCCTGCCCCGTTTTTTGACTCCTTTTTGGCCTTGTTGGCCTTGTTGGCCTTGTTTCGCTGGTTGTTCTCCAGGCTCTTGGACCGTTTCTTGTCCTCGTTGACCTTGACGATCTTCAGGGGGCTTCTGGACAACTTGAACAGCCGGCTGAACCTCGGGCCTTTGCTTGATTTGGGGTTCTCGTTCTGACTAGATTGCTTGTTGTTGTTGGTGGTGGATTGGAGTTGGTTTTCGTTCAGGTTTGGAGCTTGGACAGGCTTGGGAGCCACTTGCCAAACTTCCAACTCCGAGGAAGTTGTATCACAGTCTGTGTTGTTGTTGAACCGGTTTTTGGAGCTCAGTTTGAGGCCGTTGCGCTGGATGCCCGCGTAACCGGCGTTGTTGTTGTTGATCCGGTTTGAAGCATTGGAACATGAGGTGGAGATGGACGAGGAACTGGACATGGAAGCGTGGATTGGGACCGGTTTGCTGGGCTTCTGACAAGGAGGTAGAGGTGGCAGTTCTTCGAAAGGAACGTCGTCAGGTTCAGACCCAGAACGGCCGTTTCCGGGCGACCTGCGGGCGGCAGGGACACAGTTCTGGTCCTGAGGACTTTTCAGGTCAGGATTGCTGGCTCCGTCTGGATGCCTGAGCATGGCTGTGGCTGATGACAAGTCCCTGGGCTCTTTCTGGGGCACCTTGGGCGTGTACACTTGCTTCAGGTCTTTCAGCTTGGCATACTTGGCCAGTTCTTGGTCCAGAACCTCCAGGATGGGACTGTCTGACCTCTCATTCACGTTCAGGGCCGAGGAGAAGCCGTTCAGCTTCCCGGGCTGGGATTCTGTGGCCAAATCACAAAGAGAAACTGTGCTTTTGCAACAGTCTTTCGATTCGTCGTTCAAGTTGACCTTGAGCTCGCCCTGATGGCCGCAGATGTCACCAAATATATCGGCCATGGACACCGTGGCAAAGTTTTGGTTGTCCATGCCGTTGAAGTCGTTGTAAATCGTACATCTTGACCGGTTCACTGCACAAACTGTTCACTTCAGAATCAGATTTCAAAGATATCCTTTCCAAATCATGAAACAAGGCCGTCAAAGACCTCTGAGACCCTTGCTGTTCCTGCTGCCTTTGCAAGTTGATCTGTGACTTGGCTGAGATGGAGGACACGCTCTGGTAAAGCTGATGCAGCTTGGCCAGTTGATCCAGCTGCTCTTCCCCTCCGTCCACGCTAATGGAGTCACAGTTCAAGCCCTTCTCGGCGTAGTGCAGGCTGTTGCCGTCAAAGCTGTCTGGTGGGCACAAGTTTTCGTCGCTGGCAGTCTCCTTTTGAGGTGTTTTCCTCTGAAATGCCTTCTTGATGTAATCCTCGTTCTGCATCTGCCTCAAATCCTCAGAAGCTTGGCTCAAAGTCTCCACCAACTGCTCGCAATGATTGTACAATTCGTCCAAAGAACTGGCGTTTTCTTCTTCGAGTTTGACTGCATTGTCGCAAACTTTTGGGCTTAGGACAATCTACTTCATCATCTTCTTTAGAATCTTTAATGTTGCTGCGGTCTTTAACCCCGTTATTTCCCCTCTCAACAGTCGTGTTTTCGTTCGTTAAAATTGTTTGTTCAGCATTATCTCTTCTTTCTTCCACTGCTTTCTTTTGAGTCTTAACCTCTTCAACTGAAACAGCGGATGGCCTTTGAACAGAACTTTTCTTCTCCTCGTGAGTTGTTGGCCTTGAATGAACCTTGCTTCCAGTTAGCTGTGATTTCCTGTTCGTTCGTTTCCGATCGACAGAAGACGCCCTTCGTTCTAAAGATGTTGGGTGAATATGAACATCTGCTGTGATAGAAATTGTGCCTGAAGATGTCGAAGGTGCTTTTTTCAACTGTGGCTTGCTGTATTCGTCTGAAAAACTGTCTTCACTTGACTCAGCCGTTTTGAATTGTGTCAAAGCCTTGCAGCCGTTTTCATCCGCCAAATCGGGGTCGTTCAACCAGGCAAAGGGCTCTGGTTCGGGCTTCTTGACCGTCATCAAGTTGGGCACGAATTGTAGAGGGTATTGGCAGTGCGAAGGAGGGACTCTCATGGGACTTCCCGGGCAAGTGTTGATCCTGGCTTGGCACTCAACCCATTGCTGAATCATGTTCTTTTTGTGGTCATCCATGTAACCGTAGATGGCAGCCTGTTGTTCCATTGTTAGGGGGTAATCCGCGCAGGGACTGTGGTGGTTTGGAGAGGGTACCATGCACTTCTGGAAGAACTGTTGCTGGTCAAACCAATACTGATGATTGACAGGTTGCTGCCTGTAACCGGCCACACGGCCGTGCAAAGGCATTTTGCCCTTGGGGTTTCGTGGCAAGCTGCCTCTGCCCATGTTGTAGTAGGTGTTTGGGTTCTGTGCGTTGACCACGGGGCATTTTCCGCCAGAGGTCGCACTCAGCCTGTTCCTGTGAGTGGGCGTGGATCCACAGCTTCCGGGACGCGTTCTGGTGGCAGTCAAGACTTTGTGGTTGCTCAGACTCGAGGCTGGAGACTTGCTCGGTCTTTTCCGTTCCAGAGTGGACTTTTTGGAGGTGGGCAGCTCTGCAGTGGAGCCCCTCAAGACGTGGGCCATCACACCTCGGGTGTCTCCGCTGTTGAGGTTGGGGATGTAGACTGGAGGGTGCTCAGCGTCCGTGCCTTCGTCGTCCCTCGACCCGACGTAGATGACGGTGTCACAAGACTGCTCACTGGATGACGGATCGGTCGAAGTGGTCAGTTCAGATGATACTGACCCACCAGGGATCAGTTTGACCAGCTTGGTAGTCTTTTCGTCAGAGGAACCTGACCCTGACCCTCCTCCAGAACCACCTGTGCTCTTGGCCTTTTTTCTCCTCATCCTGTGTATTCTGGATGCCAACTGCGTCGTGTGTAAGGTCTCCGAGTAATGGCTTGGCTCTGGGGACACATGGGCCAACATGGTGGCTTGGCAGGCCAAGGAACCCAAGCACTCTTTCAGCAGTTGGGTGACACGGCTTTCCTTGCAAGGCAGGTGTCTTTGGCCGTTGAAAATGGCCAGGATGACGTTGCCAAGACCAGAGAGAGTGATGCCACTACCAGGGCCTTTTTTGGTTCGTTCACAGCCTCCAAAGTCAATCAGATGCAGTCTGGATCTTCCACCAATCACCTGGCCACTCTTGTCACTCGTGGCAGCGTATTGGTAGACGTGCAAAGTGTAGATGAAGTGAGAGTCCTTGCCGGACACGTCCGCGGCCATGTTGGTCGACCTGGCCGTCAAGGCAGCGTCCAAGAACTGGCCAGCCTTCTCCACAGTGGGGCTCCTTAACTCGGTCAAGTTCTGGAGCAAATTGGCAGTGTTTGGGATGAACGCACTGGGAGGAGGAGCACCTGCAGGGTCCTGGTCGCTGTGGGGTCCTTTCAAAGCAGCCAAAAGGTCCCTGAGCTCTTCCCTGGAGCCACCAATCTCAGCAGCTGAGACTCTGACCGCGAATTTTGTGCCAGTCTTGTCTTTCTTTTCCTTGATGCAACGGTAAAGCCAGGAGACAGCAGTGGGGATGACTCCTAGGGTTTTGAACTCTCATCTGACCCAATCATGGTGTAGGTCTTGCCCAGGCTTTCGTGACCGAAGCAGAACAAGCAGCCGTCCGTTCCGTTGACCACGGAGTGGATGGTGTCAGTCAGGGCGCTGGAACAGACATCTGCTTGAGGGGTCTTCGTCAGTGAAAAGGCCGTCAAAAAGCAAACATCTTGGGCGCGGAAATCCGGCCTTCTTGATCGTCGTTGCGATGCGTTGATGGGTCATACAACGTCACTTGTTTCTTCTTCTTGTCCATCTGGAAACACGGGGTGTTTCCGGCACTCGCAGCCACCCTGAGGACGACCCTGACCTTCCCCAACCCCTGGACCTCAGTCACCTCCATCTTCTTGAGTAAACTGGATGGAACAGTGGGCGGAGCTTGTCCCAAAACTGTCCCATAATCAGATATCGTATGAGTTTTGGCCTCAGAAGGATAATGGATCGGGGACGAGGTTTTGGTCCCATTTTTCCGGGCGAAAAAGGCCGCTGCAGTCTTGCTTTGCTGCGTTGTTCCCACTGGCCCATGGTGCGAGATGACGAACTTGCGGTTGGCGCTGGAGGCGGAGGTGAGGTCGTCCTGGCCGCCTCCAGGCTCGCCCAAGATGACGTTGACTCCTGCGTTCGAGGTCGTGGCCATTATGAGACGTCAGAAGCCATCCTCTTTCTGTTATCAGACAGACACATGGAAGCAGTACTGGTTGTATGGTATAGTAGTAGACAATTATTTGCTTCGTTGTGTTGCCAGTTGGCGGAAAAAAAACCTTAACGTAATAATGCAGCAGTTTACTTCGAAGCCATTCTCTCTTTCAAGGATACACTTATTACATGAGATAAGTGTGCTGTGTCGCATTTTCCCAAAAAAAAGTAAGCGCAAGGAAAGGGAAAAAATGGATGTGTAATTCGATAAAAAAAACTGCTTTATACATTTTTTATCCAACTTTTGCTTAAAGTAGTAGTAGAACATACTACAACAGGTACATTTTTTGCTGGTTACACTCTCTACAGAAGGTGACAGAAAAGTAATGTGACCGAAAAGTTGGAAACGAACAAAAAAAAAAGTTGGTAGAAGAACAAAATTGCTCTTTTTCCCTCCAAACTATGGAATAAATTGAAAACTTCGAAGTAAACTGTGTTTTCGTATATACCAAAGTTGTTACTTTCCTCTTCTTTTATCAACTCCACTGAAGGCTTGCCTGGAAGGAAATTTTTTCCGAATTATTTTCATGTAAACATGGATGATACATCATAAGATTTTGTCCTTGTAGTTCAGAATGTGCCAAAAAGAGAGTTTTTTTGTGACTCCTTTTTCCTAAGAAAAACGCTCATTTTCATGAAAGGGTTACATAGCCATTTTCTCTGGAAAAAGAGTGAGTTTTTTGCCATGAAACGAAGGAGAAAAAAGTTTGGGAAACGCCAACCAATATTATATATACAACAGTAGTAGTAGCAAAAGTTTTTTTGACAAAACATCCAAAGTTGATCCGTCTTGTGTTTTCCAATGAAGCAAAACCAGAAATAACGGTTGGATATGTAACAGAGAAAGCTAAAAAATGTCCAGAAAAAAGGAGAAAAAACGTTATTTTTTAGGGGAAAAATACACTGCCTTTTTTTCCAATAAATATCCTTGTTTTTTGCTCCTGAAGAAAACAACTTTTTAGATGTTGTGTGGCAGACTTGGAAAATCTAATTTCGAGCTTTTTTTTTTGGACTTCCTTCTACTCGTGATGCCTCTCTTCCTTTCTATCCTATAGAAGAGAGTGAATACCCATTTTTTTACAATAAAAAAACACTTTTATTGTTTCTGTAAAACACATGTATACCATTTAAACTGGGGGAGTGCAGCAAGTGTGTTATGAACACGACAAGAATCCTTGGATGTAGGTCAGACAAACACCACTGTTTCATCTCCAGTAGTCAGACATTCTGAAGGACCCTCCTTTTTTCAAGATCTAATTCTGATAATTGTTATTTTATTTTTATGTACTGTATCTTTTATTTTAATAAAAAAGCCTTTTTTCATAGATTGTTTAATCTTTATAGAGTTACTACTAATCCTGCCTACTAAATCCTTTAAGCTGAACTACATAAAGTTCTTTTATTTTGGTGCATGCATCCTCTCTATGCATATGTTGATTGTCTATGAAAGCAGTCAATGAATCTAAAGCAGTTAATCCTGTTTGAATTTAATCCTTAAAGTTTGTCCTAACTACCCTATAAGCTCTTTTATTTTGGTGCATGCATCATCTCTATGCATGTGTTGATTGTCTATGAAAGCAGTAAAAGAATCTAAAGCAGTTAATCCTGTTTGAATTTAATCCTTAAAGTTTGTTTCAATGACTTTAAGCTCTTTTATTTTGGTGCCTGCATCCTCTCTATGTAGTTGATTATCTATGAAAGCAGCAAAAGTGTTTAAAGCAGCTATAACCATGTTTAATTTCATTTAAAACTGTCTGCAACTGCTTCAAAGTTCCTTTATTTTAGTGCCTGCATCCTCTCTATGTAGTTGATTATCTATGAAAGCAGCAAAAGTGTTTAAAGCAGCTATAACCATGTTTAATTTCATTTAAAACTGTCTGCAACTGCTTCAAAGTTCCTTTATTTTAGTGCCTGCATCCTCTCTATGTGGTTGAATATCTATGAAAGCAGCAAAAGTGTTTAAAGCAGCTATAACCATATTTAAATTTCCCTTAAAACTATCTGCAACTGCTTCAAAGTTCCTTTATTTTAGTGCCTGCATCCTCTCTATGTGGTTGAATATCTATGAAAGCAGCAAAAGTGTTTAAAGCAGCTATAACCATATTTAAATTTCCCTTAAAACTATCTGCAACTGCTTCAAAGTTCCTTTATTTTAGTGCCTGCATCCTCTCTATGTGGTTGAATATCTATGAAAGCAGCAAAAGTGTTTAAAGCAGCTATAACCATATTTAAATTTCCCTTAAAACTATCTGCAACTGCTTCAAAGTTCCTTTATTTTGGTGCCTGCATCTTCTCTATTTAGTTGGTTATCTATGAAAGGTTTAAAGCAGTTAATCCTGCTTGAATTCAATCCTTAAAGTTCTTTTATTTTGGTGCATGCATCCTCTCTATGTAGTTGATAATCTATGAAAGCAGTAAAAGAATCTAAAGCAGTTAATCCTGCTTTAATTTAATCTTGACAGATCAAGCAGCACAATTGTTTGTAGAATCACTGAAGATTGTCGCAAACAAAAAGGCTTTTCATTTTATGGTTCTTGATCTCTCTCTCTTTGTTGGTTATCTACTATGAAAACAGCCATGAATCTGCCAGAGCTGTCAACAGTTGGCAATTCTATTTGGTAGAAACCCTTTACAATAACTACACTGAAGATAAATACAATTTTTCATTTATTAGTACTTGAAAAGCCCCTCTATGTTGATGAATGTCTATGAAAACAGCAAGGAATCTACTACAAGACAAAAAAAAGTTGTCTCTTTTTCTGGGTTGGAACAATGGTTGTTAACCAGAGTGAGACCAGACCCATCCAACCGATTAAACGCAGTGCACAACCAACCCCTTTTGAGCCCCCTTCATTGTTATGCCTAAACGACCACTACAACAGAAATACACACACAAAAAGAGAGAGAACTTCGCAGCATTGCCCTTAATTTACCCAGAGATACACCCTATGCATGAAAATAGTACTACTTCCTCTGTTACACACCAACACAAGCACACACAGAAAAAAAAAGTTTCACGTTCAACCCTTTTTCATATATTTGCTTTCAACTTCTGTGTATCAACGTCGAACAGGTACACAGTGGCTTTCAAAGAGGGACACCCTGTATATTGAAACATGCATATAGTAGGTACTTCTTTACGTAGTAGCAAAGAATAAGGGCATGAAAAGTTTGTCTATGTCAAAATTGTGAAAGCTATTCTTAGTAGTAGTAGAAGAGGTTTTGGTAGTAAATACTACTTCCTCCTTTGCAATAAAAAAGCCGGTGTGACTTTGACGACAAATTAAAGGTCGGAGACGTCAGATACAAACATTTGACCAAAATAACAATTAAAGTACAACTCTTTTGACGTTTACCATATGAAATGTAACTTTCCTTAAAAACGAACCGTTTATGAGTTATCAGCGATTCAAAAAATGTGGTCGAGTATCAAAAAGCCAGTTTTTAGAAAAAAAAGTGTGCAAAAATAGCTTAATAAGAAAATAAAAACGGATTTTCCGGGAAAAAGTACCTTTTTTGAATCGCCGATTACTCATAAACTGTTCATTTTTGAGGAAAGTTACATTTCATATGGTAAACGTCAAAAGAGTTGTACTTTAATTGTTATTTTGGTCATATTATAGTATCTGATGTGTCCGATTTTTAATTCGTCGTCAAAGTCAAACCGGATATTTTTTTTTGGCAAACGAGGAAGTACATTCTTAGAGGTTTTGGTAGTAGATACTACATACTTTTATGACGTCACTCTACATAAACCATCTTGTTTGTGTAAACAATGTCAGTAACATCCACTCTCTGAGAGCAGAAAAAAGGGGTGGAAAAAAAACAAAAAAAAATTCTGGACTTTTGACAGAAGGACCAATTTTCGACTTTTCTTCGAAGGGTTGGATTTTTTTGTTCCTAAGTTTTTTTCTGTGAAATGGTAGTCAAGAGAGAGAGCAGCAGCATATCTTCTCGGAAAAGTTTTATGAGAGAAAGGGAGAGGCAGAAAAGACTATCATATTCTAAAATCTTTTTTAAAGGTTTAAGAGAATCACCACCGTTTTAAAAAACCTGAAGAGGGGTTGGGGGATTCCTTACCGTCTTACCACTCAATTCAAGACTTAATTTGTGTGTGTCTGACTGAAGATTGAGTCATGGTATAGAAAGGGAACCTCCAGAATAAATAGCTTAGATGAAAATCGGATTATAGAGCCCTGAAACACCCCAACTGTACCCTTTTCCTTGACAGTCTACAAGGTGACCAATGTTTTCAACTGTATGTTAACATATCATAATATGAAACAACCACCCTATGGTATTTATCAACACAGAAGGAAGAAATTTTCTGCTCATCTGCATTCTAATCTGACAACCAAAAGGGTATTTAACATCCAAAAAGATATTACAATGCAGACAACCAAATATTAGCTTGTTAATCTATGTTATATATAAAAGATTGATTGTATAATATCTATATAAGACATCAACACATGTGTGAGCAAATTAATTGCTTTTTTTCCTTCTTGAAGGGAAAATTTGGGGGGAAAGAGTGTACAACCCCTCTCTCTCCATTTCAATTGTATCTTGAACCAACCAGGTGGCTATTCACTTCTTTATCAGTCCCATTCCAGCCTAGGGGACAGGAAAAATCAAAGTCCCTTGAAGACAAATGGAGGTAAACAAATAAATGTTTCTGTGACTGAACCCCTTTTACTGAAGGAGAGAAAAAAGATTATTCTTAGGTGTTGTACTTTATTATTAATGTGGTCTTCTTACCTCTCCCCTCTCAGGAGGAGAAAAAGTTGCTTTGCAGTACTTTTTCTCTCCAAAGTAAACAACCCATGCGACACTTTTTACTACTACAAAAGCAGTACCCAGCAAAGCACTATATATTGTGAGAGGTTAGGGGTAAAAAGTGATGCTTCTTTGGGTAAGCACACACACACATTTCAAGTTGGTTTCAATTTTTGGAAACCCACCAAGAACAACAACTACAAACTGCTTCCAAAAAAGAGGTTTATTCAAGAGAGAGAGAGGGTGGACATTTTTATAGGAAGCAATTTTCCAGAGGGAAGGAAAAACACACACACAAATATGTATGTGAAATCCTCCCTGAATTGTTGACACACATGTGAGCCCAGGTTGGAGGAATATAGATTCAATTTGGCTTGGAAAAAAGGGTAGCAATGTCTTCTTCTTTTGAGTCTGGACACACAGTATTTTGAAACCAGACTGTGTACGAAAATGGAATCTTTTTACAGTGGAGAAGAATGCATTTTTCCCCCTGAAAAAACTGTTTTAATTTTGAAACAGAAAAAAAAATACTTTTTTTGCTGCAGAGCTGGGGATTAAACAGGGGCTTCCAGTTCTAAATTAAAAACTTTCCTCGAATTGCAAAAACACATTGTGGATTTTGTTTAAGTGACTGTCAAATTATCCTTATTTTTTCGGCACTACTTTTTCTGGGAAAATATATAAAAGGAATTGCAAATTATCCTGAAAAAAAAGTTTTATTTTCCTGACAGAAGTCATGAAAATGATATGTGTTTTTTCTAGCCATGCTCCTCAAGAAAAGGAGGGAGAAAATATCATTTACATCTCTGGGATTTTTTCTTTTTTGCAGCACTAAAAGTGCATCCCATGCTGGCCATAATAAGCATGTGTGGAATATAAATACATATAAGCCAAAATGACCTTCATGAGAAAGAAAAAACAAAAGGCCAAAGAAAATGGAAAAAACCTTCTTTCAGTAATGGAACAAACACACCTCCAGGCTACATTGATACATAATACAGGATGTGGAAGTACTTGTGTGTGTATTTCTCACTCTCAGTGTTGTTTACCTGAGTGGAAATGACCAAACATCTGGTGTTGGTTTTCAACCATACTATACTACCATTACAATATATAGTAATATGATTAAGCTCCTCTCTGGCAGTACCATAGTAGCAGTAAAAAATCTTTGGGTGTGGGTTGGGTCCACTACCACTATAAGTCATGACATTATAACATGCAGAAGCAAAGAATTTGTGTTTAATTATAAAAATGACTACGTGGAAAAAAACCGTATACACACACAGTTTAGTGACCCCTCTGGCTCCGTGTGGTTTTTAATTTTTCCCTATGTAGCTGAGAACCCTGCTCACTACTCTTATCTGCAAATATTGGCATTGTTTTCCAATTATAAACATTGTGAAAGTGTTCAAAAATGGCACATTTATGCGTTCGAAGACCAATCAAATATCTACGATTTGTTTACTTGTCGACAATACGGGTTTCGATGTCTTTTTAAGTGGTCAAATTCAGTCCTAATCTCATTGAAAACAAGAAAAGAACATTCATGGTAACCAGACGTTTCTGAAATGTTAAATAATGGCACATTTATGCGTTCGAAGACCAATCAAATATCTACGATTTGTTTATTTGTTAACGATCCGGATTTTGATGTCTTTTTAAGTGGTCAAATTCAGTCCAAATCTCATTGGAAACAAGAAAAGAACATTCATGGTTTCTGAAATGTTAAATAATGGCACATTTGTGCGTTCAAAGACCAATCAAATATCTACAATTTGTTTATTTGTTGACAATACGGGTTTCGATGTCTTTTCAAGTGGTCAAATTCAGTCCAAATCTCATTGAAAACAAGAAAAGAACATTCATGGTAACCAGACGTTTCTGAAATGTTAAATAATGGCACATTTGTGCGTTCGAAGACTAATCAAATATCTACGATTTGTTTATTTGTTAACAATCCGGATTTTGATGTCTTTTTAAGTGGTCAAATTCAGTCCTAATCTCATTGAGAACAAGAAAAGAACATTCATGGTAACCAGACGTTTATAAAATTGTACATTATGCATTTGTTTGATGTATATTTCCTGAGGTAACTGGCAAATCGTTGAAGTCGTTTCGTTACTTTTTTATACTATAAAAAGATAAGATGGTTTTTAATACAACAAAACTGTGTGTACACTTCTCGCTTCATTAACTTAGATTAATATAAATTATTTCTGCAGAGCAGTCCTCCTTTTTTTCTGGGAAAAGGCGCTCTACTATAAGAAAAAAAGGGGGTGGAAGATATAGGTCAGAATATGGCCCTTTCGATAATTAATGGCAAGATCTCGTTGGTACAAAATGGTGTTATGATATCTTTCAGGTCATTTGACATTAACCACTGTAAGCTGTGCTATCTATTGAAGCAACCATGAAAATGTAAAAAAATACACAGCAGCTGGATCTTGCTGATAACCTTGCTCACACTAATTCCTTTAATGCATATTATGCGTACTATACATGGTATTGCCGATACATCAATAAGACGTGTACTTCCTCCATAAAGAACAGAGTATTGTTTTTTCCTGCCTTGGAATGGAAAAAAGAGCAACAGTGCCCTCAACTCCCATGGGGTTTTTGCCACAGTGTGTAAAATATATAGGACACATGCGTATTGATCGTGTGTTCAGCTATTGGCATGGGACACAGTGTATTGTAGTATCATTGGATGCCTGGGAGGCGTTTTCGCAGCCCTAGAATTCCGATGTTCCTCATCCACTTTTCATTGCTGTTCTTGCACAAATAGAACGACGTTTTTATTAAAAAATCCGTCCTCCTGTAGGTTGACAGAGGATGCCATAGTATTCCAGGGCCCCCTTTACTACAAAAACGTGCAGAGAGATAGTAAAAGTACATCTCGCCTGCTTTTTAATGGATCCGTTAAAAGCTGCCTGGATTAATTATTAATGGAGGCAACAATGTTTAGGATATATATGAAAACATTGCCATGAAAATGGGGTTAAAATGCTTTTAAGATGTTGTTTATCTCTCCATGAAAAATATATATTGAAACTTGTTTTCTACTCAGAAAGTAAACTTATCAGCTTTTTGCGAAAAAAAAAGGAAGAAAAAAAAAACTTGGAAAAAAACAATCAATCTCCTTTTAAAATCTATAAAACAAAAATTGTTTGGTTAACAACAATAAAATCATTACTTTACGTAGTAAGTATATACTACTGCTATAGTGGTGGCAATTTCTCAAAATTAAATGCCTACTATATTTTGAAAATTTTGCCTAAGAATTGCCTGACTTGCCTTAAAATTTGCCTTAAAATTTGCCTTAAAAATTTGCATGAACTGCTATTGATTTGCCTTGTAATTTTCCTTAAAAATTGCCTTAAAAATTTGCCTGAACTGTCTTTGATTTGCCCTAAAATTTGCCTTAAAATTTGCCTTAAATATTTGCATGAACTGCTATTGATTTGCCTTGTAATTTGCCTTAAAAATTTGCCTTAAAAATTTGCCTTAAAAATTTGCCTTAAAAATTTGCCTTAAAAATTTGCCTGAACTATCTTTGATTTGCCTTAAAAATTTGCTTGAACTGTCTTTGATTTGCCTTAAAATTTTGCTCTTTTTCTGCAAAAAAAATTGCACGGCAATAATAAAGTTACTACTACATGTAAGGTTTTTAAAAGTCTACTTTTTACTTTAGTAGCTAAACTCTTTTTAACTACATGAAAACTATTGGTTAACAATATGTATTGAGTTGAATAACTTTTTATGTACTTCTATACATTTTTGTGTCTGTGCAAAAAAGAAGTCAAAATTTCGTTATTAATAGATTAATCATGGAAGGAAAAAAAGTTTGCCTTGAGGGCAAAAAAAGTGAAACTAATGCACACACAGTATTTATAGTCTAAAATGTCTCCTTAGGGGTGAAAATTGACTGTTTATATAAAGTACACATTCTTGTTTGGCTGGTAGTGAAATCAGTCAAAGGTCAAGTGTAGTACATGTGACACAAAAGCTGACCCATGATCATTTTACAGATGCAATACATTCCAAATGACAATTCCAGATGTTTCTTTCAAAAGTGAAATGTTTTTTTGTTAATTATGCCATCACAAGGGGTTTTTGCTGTTTGGAGTAGCATGAGAGAGTTTTTTTCCCTCAGTTTCACAACAGTAATGGAGGTTTCTGACCCTTTTATCTCACTACTTGGTCCCTCATTATTAAAGTCACTTATTTAAGTGTACAGAGGAAGTACTTAAGATGAAGAAAAAAGTTTTAAAGCGAGGAGAAACAGCTGCTGGTTTATATATACTTAAAGTGTCCCCCCACCAGAAAAAAATATACTACATAAACCCTTCCTCATCTCATTTTATTAAGATTTCCTAATTAAACGGCCGTGTTATATTATAGTGCACAGTGTCACCGGAAACTGGTGCTACATGGACATTACTTAAAGCCTTTTTTCTTCCAAGAAAAAGTGGGATTTAAGGTCTAAATCTCAGCATGAATCTCATCCTCAATATCTTTAAGGGACATTTAAATCGAACAATAATTTGTTTGTTTATTTATTTATTCCAGAGGAGGGGACTTTTACCAACATATTATAGGAAGTACAAACAAGACACATACTTCCTGTGTCTGATAAAGAAAGTGGATAATGGTCTCTTCTGGTATTCATTAAAAGTTATCATCCAATTTTACTTTATAAGCTTTGAAGCATTATATGATACAGGGCGTGTGCTTGGCATAATCACGCCACATTATCTCCACTGACAGGGTGTTTATTGCCTCATATACCTGTGTCCCACCCTGTAGAAAAGTCATTCAAGAATATATATATACTACATTCCCTTACTTTTTTTATTATTATATTTGGCATTCTACTACGTAAATGATGTGTGCATATACAAAGAGGGAAAAAACTGAGCTACATTTTCCCGGAAAAAAAAGAGAGGTGCATTTTTACATGAAAACATTCGAAGCATGAAAATAAAAACCATGCTTTTGGCAGTTTTTTTACTATGATATTATACACGAATCACGGTTGGAAAAAATTGCGGGAAACTGCAGACAAAACAAGAAAGTGCCACCTACAGCGAACCAATTTCAATGGAAAAAAAGCTACAATAGAAAGCACCTGCTTGTCTTTTTTAAAAAAGGAACATTTTTTTCTGGTCATTCCTGACATGTCTTCCCCCTCTTCCTTTAGCTTTTTTCATCTTATTATTGTAAATACTTACTACTACACACAACTTTTAGTAGACAGAGAAGGCGAGGGAAATAAAGAAAAAACAAATTAAAACATGACAGATTGTGACTGTGCTGTGTTTACGTATATTATATATACTTTTGCTTGTAGTGTACTTCCTCCTTTACAAAAAAAAATATCCGGTTTGACTTTGACGACGAATTAAAAATCGGAGACGTCAGATACAAACATTTGACCTAAACAACAATTAAAGTACAACTCTTTTGACGTTTACTATATGAAGTGTAACTTTCCTCAAAAACGAACCGTTTATGAGTTATCAGCGATTTAAAAAAGGTGGTTGGATAGCAAAAAGTCTGTTTTTGGCAAAAAAGTGTGCAAAAATAGCTAAATAAAAAAATAAAAACGGATTTTCTGGGAAAAAGTACCTTTTTTGAATCGCCGATTACTCATAAACGGTTCATTTTTGAGCATAGTTACATTTCAAATGGTAAACGTCAAAAGAGTTGTACTTTAATTGTTATTTAAGTCATATCATCGTATCTGACGTCTCCGATTTTTAATTCGTCGTCAAAGTCGACCGGATATTTTTTTTTGAAAAGGAGGAAGTATGTTGTTGTAGCAGTTTATTCACTTTTATTACTCAAGGAAGCACTTTTTACTTTAAAAAATAACTTTAAAAAAACTTTATTATAATGGATCACTTTGAGTTAGCCTTTTTTTATATAGTTTTTGCCCTTAATCCCAATCCCAATAGGGATATAGTATGTGCTACTTCATTCAAGAAAAACACACAAAAAAAGAAGTTTATAGTATATATCCTTTAATGTGAACACAGCTTTAATTGACGGATCATTTTCATTGTTTATTAACCTGCAAGTTCCCGGAAAGCAATTTCTTTTTTGCATTATAAAAGCATACACACTATATAAATACTTGTCAATAAAATGAAAGACCTTGTACCACTTGTAAAAAGTACACTGTGTGTCATGTCTAATATTGCTAAAAAAATTGTTGCAACACTGTGTAAAATAACTGTAATTTTCCGCAAAAAAAAAAGTTTGACATTGAGACTTGTAGCGCTATAAATTCTTTGGCGAAAAATGTGGCTTCGAGGCATTGAATCTGTCTTTACTTCATTAGAACATCGCTTTATAACAGAACGCCAAAGGCCATTTATAAAGTCTTGGATACATCATGACATTTTGATTGATTTTTTTGTATAGTTATCCAAAACAGAAGAAGTTTTTTCCTTGTGCTTGGGGGTAAGTTTTTGCAAAAAAGAGAGAGATATCTTGATTGATTAACGACGTCGAATTTGTCTCAAAAAGAGAGAAGTAGCAGAGAAAGTTACTAATAAAGCAATTATATCATCATAATTACGTACACAAGGGTAATTAGGACGATTTCTATTTATGTATTTTCTGACATGGCTGCATTTTCCCGGAAAATGATCTGAATTTCCCATGAAAAAAATCAAATTTAATAGATCACTTGCCTTTTACTTCATAATTATTATAAAATTTTGTTTTTCAGAAAAAAAAAATATTACATAAAAATTTACTTGCTTCATTTCAAAATTTCTTAAAAACACAGTTTTCACAGTGATCCCATGAAATTTTTTAAAATTTATTAAACAAATTTAGTGAAAAATTAAAAATGAATTATATTTAGAATCACTTTATAAAATTAATATTAAATTTTAAAAAAGATGAAACAAATTTAGTGAAAATTAAAAATAAATTATATTTAGAATCACTTACCTTATAATTTTTGAAAAAAAAATTCAGAATTTTTTTTTTTACATTAAAAAATTCACTTGTTTTATTTTAAATTTTATTTAAAGCACTTCAATACAGTGTTCACTCTGCGTTGGTCTCAAACAAACTGAAGAACTTCTTCCTCTACTTTCTTCTCATGGGCGCACTGTGCAGTAGTTTTTCAAAGCATGGCGCGAGCGCACGAAACGGCCGTTCTCTCTTCAAATCTCGGTGTGTAAAACGTATTTATGATTTTCGGTCAAACGGGAAGTTGACAGTTGACAATATGATGTCTCTGTTTCGAACAAAAAATGCTTCGAATTTCTTTCAAACTGTAAACAATATTTTCACACGAAAAATATACTTGAAATAGATGGGGCTACAAAATGAAGGCGGGGTCATCCGAAAATTCTTTAAATCACAGGGTCAAATAGTTTGGCGTTCTAACGGAAAATTGTCGAGCAAAGGCCATACTATCTGTCGTCGTCGTTTTAAAATGAATAAGCAACAAAATTACCCACCTACTACTTTCATGTGATTCATAGGGGGCCACACAATGGGTCACAAAAAGCGCCATCTGACGGTAAAATCTAAGCAATTAAAGAAGGTGATAAAGAGTACTTACTCCTTTACAAAAAAAATATTATCCGATTGACTTTGACGACGAATTAAAAATCGTAGACGTCAGATACGATAATATGACCAAAATAACAATTAAAGTACAACTCTTTCTACGTTTACCATATGAAACATTACTATGCTCAAAAATGAACAGTTTATGAGTAATCGGCGATTCAAAAAAATATGCTTTGTTGAAAAAAGTCCGTTTTTATTAAGCTATTTTTGCACACTTTTTGCCAAAAACGGACTTTTTGCTACCCGACCACCTTTATTAAATCGCTGATAACTCATAAACGGTTCATTTTTAAGGAAAGTTATGTTTCATAAGGTAAACGTCAAAAGAGTTGTACTTTGATTGTTATTTTGGTCAAATGTTTGTATCTGACGTCTCCGTTTTTTAATTTGTTATCAAAGTCAAACCGGATTTTTTTTATTGTAAAGGAGTAAGTATACTTTCTTGTGATTCATAGGGGCCACACAATGGGTCACAAAAAGCGCCATCTGACGGTGAAATCTAAGCAATTAAAGGATGGTGACAAAGAGGAGAGAGATTGATTAAACAACAATGACAGTTATTACGTGTAATTATATTTCTGTAAGAGACAGAAAAAACGTTCGTTAAGACGAAGCATTTCCGCATACTTTTGCAAAACACAGAGACGACTCATATCAGTTTACAACAGTCATCAATATGCAGTTGGAAAAAAGAGGGGGTTGCTGAACACTGTCAATTTTTTTTCAGGGAACAAAATGCAAATCACCAATCAAGTTGAAAAAAGCAGCTGCAGAAATTTCTCGAAATGATGTTCAAAGTGCCTTAAAAAGCTACTTAAATTAATACAATTTTTTTTGTGCAAAAAGTAGAAAACTGTTTTAAGAAAAAGAAAGTTTCTGTTTTTTACGACTCATAACCCTTTTTTCTGCAGTTGTTTTTTGGGGGAAATTTTTTTCAAGTCGTCTTACTTCTGCTCTTAAAGTTTTTTTTTTGAATTGAAAATTCGGAAATAAGAGCGTAAAAACTCCCCCTTGCGTCTCCCCCCCCCCCTCAAACACAAGAGTATCATATGCTGCTGTCACCCCTTTTGTCTTTAAATCGACCGTCTCTTCCTATATATTTTGTAAATTGCAAATTCCCGAAAAAAGCGATAATGACTATTTTTTCGACTTTTAACTAATTCCCCATTCATTCATACAATACTGCTGTACAGTCCGGACTATTTATTTGGGTCACTTACAACATATCTCGGCTCTTGTTGGTCTTACAGAAAAACTGAGGTAACTTTATTATATCCGTCAACCACTCCGCTTATACTGAACCTTATTTAAGGTCTCTAGGAGAAACTTTTGTAAAATAAAGTTGAGCGCGAAAAATATCGCTGACCAGGCGAAAGCGTTTCTTTCGTGTATCAAGACCTTCAAAGATAATTGCAAAAAATTTTGCTCATCTGATTCTCAAAAGATGTAAAATTTTTCTGGTACAATTGGTTTCAACCAAAAACCACGTTTACTATGCAAAAAATTGCTGTCAAAAAGAGGTCATCAAAATCGACCTGTTTGATTGATTCTGCAATCACCATGGTAGTAGGTTTTAGCGTAGTTTTTTCTTTGATATTTGCTCATAAAAATACCTAATGAATAATTAATAGTTAATAATGATTGTTGTAAACCCAAGAAATCATCGGGTGAAAAGTGCCATTTTCAGGGTGCTGTTTGGGATTTTCACAACTTTGGTCTCTGTAACTTTTTTCTGGCACTGTTTATAGTGGAGATCCAACTGTTGAATCTGTTAGTTCTCGAGAAGTTGGACTTCATAAAGTGCCCTTAGTTTTTAGATACAACCAACCAGAGCTGAGATATTTCGACCGACCCAAATAAAAAGTCCAGACGGTATACTTTTTTTCTATTGTAAAAGTTTGTTCTTAAAATAGTGAAAGAAAAAACCACCACTGCTGGAAATATGGTTCCGACCTCTGATCCTGACCCGCTACTTCCTCAAAGAAGCGTCAAGAAAAGAGCAATTTTCTTTATAGTTTACTTCATACAAGGGGCTTCTTTTACCAGTAAATAAATGTTGGGCCTACAGAGCAGCCCTCATTAAATCTGTTTGAAGAGGGAAAAACATTTTTTTTGATTTATTTTTTGATTAAAGATCATTAATCATTAAAAGAAGCCGCGCTATCTTCTTATACAAAAAAAAGTTCTTTTTTTTTTGTTTTTGCTAATTCGAATCAAACCGAGAAGTCCAATTTATCATAAAAGATAGCAGAGATCCAATATTTTTTTTTAAAGTGAAATAAGGTCATAGACTACACACACATAGGGGGTTGCCTTATGATATAAAACAAGATTTACTATATAAAACTCAACTGTTAAAACGTTGATACAGGTCTGTGCACGTAATTGGGAACGTATTTCACATGTTTTAGGCTCATCTGAATTGTACAGTCTGTCTTCAGGTTCTTAGACAGATAAAGTATCAAATTTGGGTCTATGTAGCTTTTTAAGGTCACTTTTAAGCAATTAGCGGTTGACTCGTTTCGTAATTGTCACTTTTCACAGAAATTATACTATCTTTCATGACATTATAAGTTAAATCAAATAACAAAGGGGATGAACCTTAATTTGTTAATTATTACTGAGGATCAATGATGATGTTGAAATTGGATGTTTCGTAACCGTGTTTGGTTTCGAACGAAATCAAGGAATTTGTAAAGAGCATATATACTTGATGGTTTAGGTTTGAACTGAACAGTGATCAAGAAAATGTGGTTTCAGATTTGTCATATAGCTGAACAAGGGACCAAGAATGTCCGTTATTGTTTGTTAATTTATTTGAAGAAACCTATTGAAGAGTGTCATTTATTTACATTTTTTGGCTCCAAATAACTTTTTCCGGTAAACCACAGAAGACACACACACATTATTGAAGAGTAGTAAGAAAAAATATGTTGTTTTGCTAAGAATTTTTATGGGAAATCGAAGATTGAGCAATATCATTTTTTTGTGTGTTAAAATCATTTTTCACTTTTTTTCTTCTCTGTGTGACCTATTAATGATGGTTGGATTGTTGTTGGATATTGCTTCTCACGATTAGGTCAAGAACCATATGAAATCAAAGACTTTGGAGCAAAGGAACTTCCGCCACAGAGAGAAAGAGAGTGTAACGAACTTGGAAGTGAGTAAACCCCCTAACGAGCATTGCCCCGAGGACAAGTTCCCAAACACCAGGTGGTGCTTCTTCTTCCCTTGACTGAAAAGATTAATACTGTGTGGGAATTACCTGCTACAACAACTCCATGATGGGTGTGTAATTATTGAGGCATTGAAGAGTCAAAATAACCACTCATTTAACTGCTGGATCGACTTCCTTTCCTTCAACCATTTTCTTTTTGAAAAAGGTAAAAATGGCCACCGTGGTTGAATAAAATTTGACATTACAAAAGCATGAATGGAAGCAAAAAGAGACAGTTGTTGAGCGTGTTAAAATTGTTTTAAGAGAATTCTGTGGTTACTTGTTGATAGCAGTAGTAGTAGGGTTGTATGTTTTTATGTCTTTTGTGGGAACAATTTTGACCGCAAAATCGTCACCCAACCTCTCAAAAACAACATTTATTTCAAGATTTTTTAAGCATATTTTTAAAAGTTGTGACTTTGATTTTGGAATAAAAACAAGCAGTATTTAATTGTTTTATCCTCAAAAAATGACTTCGAAAAGATTTCGTCATTTTGATTCATATTTTTTTTTTTAATTCTGTTGTTTTTCCACCAAATCACAACCGTGACATGAGAAAAATGTGTTTGGGTTTTCAGACTCCTTTATTGTCCGTTCACAGCTTCTGCAAAAAGACCAAATCACATGGAATATTTAAAATGAGATAATTAATTATACCTTTGGGAACAAACTTCAAGGAGTGACTGAATATTCAAAACCTGGAACCTTTGCCTTTGGGTCCTTCACCCAAAAACTCGTGTCCTAAACCGTTACCACATTTTCCGCAAGAAACCTGCAAGAAATTAGCCAATTAGGATGACTTTTGGCTTTGACAATGTGTTGCCTTGAATGCCATCTTGGATTCTTGTCTCTTGGCGATGGAATCCGGACGGGCAGGCGACTCAAAGGCTGGCCAAGGCGTGGAATGCTTGAACTTGGCTCTGGATGAGAACAAAGGGTAGTGACAAGACGAGCAAACGTACAGTCCTGGCAAGGGTTAGTAAAAAGGGTTAGTATTCACCATTCAACTCACTTTAAAGGCCCCTTTCCTCCCCATTTCTTCCACTTTGGTCAAAGAATCCTTGTGGATTGGAAAATTAAAGGCTGGCCATGGTGTTTCATGGCCAAACTTGGATTCTGAACCAAAGAGATCATTGTCACATTGAGAGCATTGATATGTACCTGGATAAAACGAGGTTTTTAGAAGGATTTTAGATCAAATAAAAGGTTGTCTTACCTGCTTCGAAGTGATCACGATATTTTTCACCCCTGGAAAACGAACAAAACGACATCTTTGCAATAATAAGCTGGCAAATCCTCAAGTATGCTGTATAGTAGTAGAAACTGCGTCTTGTCTCCTGTCTTAACAAGTTAGTAGGTCAAAGCCCATGCACGTTTTCCTTGAAATAAACAAGCACCTCTACTATAGTAGTAACTTGAAACTAATGCTAATACCAGTCTCCAGAAATTGGACTTCGAAGAATTTCAGTAACTATTTGCAACAGATGCAACAATTTTCCGCCAAATCGAAGCGTTACAATCAAAGTTTACTAATCGAGGTATTTTTGAATTGTCTGTGCTACTAAAGGTAGTGGTAAATTGGCAAGCATGTTGTGTAAGCGCAATTTTTGTGAAAGCAGCGCCGGCCTACACCGCGTAGCCTTTGAAAGCAAGGCCGCTTTGATTCGCTTTTGACAGAAGTAAAGCTATGTAAGTAAGATAGCTGCATAAAGCAATGTCTGTTCGTTATGCTTTGCTATGTAAGCAAGGTCACACCAAAAATATCAGTTTAATCGAAAAACACGTCAAGAGAAGAACTTGCCGGAACAATGGACAAGTTCTGGAGCAAACTCGTCGAAGTTCTGGAAACGTCCTACACCGGTCAGTTCGCCGTCCAGAGATACCGTCAAATCTCCGAATGTTGGCGCCGGAAATCGCCCAATTCGATGTCAAGGATCTTGGCTTTCGTCACAGTCGACCTCTTACTGGGACTGTTTGTTTTGAACCAGATAACTGGTCTGTACGAAGACATTTCCGGAAACGACCTGAAGGGCAGGTCAGGAGGAATACTGATCGAACGAGGAGTCATTCGAGTGACGGACGTCATCGTAATTTACCTGAGGAAGCTCTTAAAGTGGATCATGGGGGCCCCAGCCGGTTTGAAACTGAATTCAGTGCTAAGCCACAGTTTGGGCAAGTTTTTCCTGTACCACATTCACTTGTGGAGGACGTTTTTGTACATTTCGACGCCGCATGTCTCCCACTTGGTTCATTTGGGCATCAAAACGGGCATACTTTCAGTCATGGGTCTAAGTTTTCAAATAAGCCTTTTCCAAGATGCGCTCAACGTCATCACCTTTCACATCCACTGCTTCTACGCCTACGCAAGGAGAATGTTTCTCAGTCAAACCCACGGGTTGCAGAGCCTATGGAGGCTGTTTTTGGGCCGGAAATACAACATGCTGCGGAAACGGGTGGACTCGATGCCCCACAGCGTCGAACAGCTCTTTGTGGGGACGATGGCGTTCACCATTTTGCTGTTCCTGTACCCGACCACTCTAGTCTTTTTCGTGATATTCTGCTCGCTTGAATATGGGATGATCGGCGTCCACGCCGCACTCAACTCTGTCGTCAGTCTCATCAACTACGCCGGAGACAACGGATTCGGACTCAAAGAACAAATCATCGACCCGTTGAGCTGTTTTCGAAAAATTGAAGACTTAACTCCACCTCTCAGAAGATTTGCAAGCATTTGAAATATACATTTTTTTTTATTTCCCGAACCGGTACTGCTTTCTGGTGGCGCTTCCTATTGGCGAGGAACCGAACTAAAAAGGAGGGTATGAAACGAGTCTTTTCAATTCAAAATATATGGGCGCTATTTCCCCCGTTTTCTCGGAATAGAGCGGTTTTTGAGCTTTTTGGTAAAAATAAAAATTGTTTCTATTTACTAAAGAAAAAGTCATTTGAAATACGGTAGGCCTCAAAAGTAAACGTGTTGAGAGAAAATCGGGGAAAAAACATTTTTTATCGTGGTTTAAAAACAGGTTGGTGTGCATGCAGCACACTTAGAACCGGTTAATCTGCTCTGCATTCGCATCTGACCCAGGTGTTACTATAGAAGGGGTTACAGTACTCGATGAGTGTGACAGCCAGGGGTGACCGGTGGCGGTATGTAAACAAATTCTGATTCAAGTTTGAAGTGGTCACTCGAAGGGTGCCAACTTTGTTTTAGTGCAGAAAAATCGCTTCATATGAACTCGACTTCTTATTACTAATCTGTTGTGGTCTTCGATTTCTTTTAACTGAGCATACTACTACTACCTAACCCCTATATAGTAACACCTGATCTGCTACAACTAAGCAAACGGCTCAGGCTGTGAACAAGTGAAAACTGAGATAAAAACAAAACGCTTGGATAGTAAAAACGAGGATGAAAATGAATACGATG
>CAXHLB010000332.1:0-35513 GCA_964017235.1 Sabellastarte sp. h YS-2021
GTAATGCTGCAATTTGGGCCAAAGACTGAGGGGGTGGCACCAATAAATATGCAACAGCTTTGGGACTTACAGCTGGCAGTAAATCCGCTGCAGGGAGATTCTGCGACTTGGGATGAAATATACTGGTTGCAGTAATTCATATATACAGGGGGTCATGTTTCCACCAGAACTAAGCCAAATATTGAGATATTATGCTGCAATTTGGTCCAAACACTGAGTAAAAATTACCAATAAAGATGGAGTAGCTTTGACACCTTCGAATTGGGTTAATCCATGTCACATTGCTCTGTAACCTGCGATGGGGTAGTCTAGCTGCATAAAACCCATATACCTGGGACGCCATTTTGGCAGGATAACTAAGCCAAATATTGGGATGTAATGCTGCAATTTGGGCCAAAGACTGAGGGGGTGGCACCAATAAATATGCAACAGCTTTGGGACTTACAGCTAGCAGTAAATCTGCTGCAGGGAGATTCTGCGACTTGGGATGAAATATACTGGTTGCAGTAATTCATATATACAGGGGGTCATGTTTCCACCAGAACTAAGCCAAATATTGAGATATTATGCTGCAATTTGGTCCAAACACTGAGTAAAAATTACCAATAAAGATGGAGTAGCTTTGACACCTTCGAATTGGGTTAATCCATGTCACATTGCTCTGTAACCTGCGATGGGGTAGTCTAGCTGCATAAAACCCATATACCTGGGACGCCATTTTGGCAGGATAACTAAGCCAAATATTGGGATGTAATGCTGCAATTTGGGCCAAAGACTGAGGGGGTGGCACCAATAAATATGCAACAGCTTTGGGACTTACAGCTGGCAGTAAATCCGCTGCAGGGAGATTCTGCGACTTGGGATGAAATATACTGGTTGCAGTAATTCATATATACAGGGGGTCATGTTTCCACCAGAACTAAGCCAAATATTGAGATATTATGCTGCAATTTGGTCCAAACACTGAGTAAAAATTACCAATAAAGATGGAGTAGCTTTGACACCTTCGAATTGGGTTAATCCATGTCACATTGCTCTGTAACCTGCGATGGGGTAGTCTAGCTGCATAAAACCCATATACCTGGGACGCCATTTTGGCAGGATAACTAAGCCAAATATTGGGATGTAATGCTGCAATTTGGGCCAAAGACTGAGGGGGTGGCACCAATAAATATGCAACAGCTTTGGGACTTACAGCTAGCAGTAAATCCGCTGCAGGGAGATTCTGCGACTTGGGATGAAATATACTGGTTGCAGTAATTCATATATACAGGGGGTCATGTTTCCACCAGAACTAAGCCAAATATTGAGATATTATGCTGCAATTTGGTCCAAACACTGAGTAAAAATTACCAATAAAGATGGAGTAGCTTTGACACCTTCGAATTGGGTTAATCCATGTCACATTGCTCTGTAACCTGCGATGGGGTAGTCTAGCTGCATAAAACCCATATACCTGGGACGCCATTTTGGCAGGATAACTAAGCCAAATATTGGGATGTAATGCTGCAATTTGGGCCAAAGACTGAGGGGGTGGCACCAATAAATATGCAACAGCTTTGGGACTTACAGCTGGCAGTAAATCCGCTGCAGGGAGATTCTGCGACTTGGGATGAAATATACTGGTTGCAGTAATTCATATATACAGGGGGTCATGTTTCCACCAGAACTAAGCCAAATATTGAGATATTATGCTGCAATTTGGTCCAAACACTGAGTAAAAATTACCAATAAAGATGGAGTAGCTTTGACACCTTCGAATTGGGTTAATCCATGTCACATTGCTCTGTAACCTGCGATGGGGTAGTCTAGCTGCATAAAACCCATATACCTGGGACGCCATTTTGGCAGGATAACTAAGCCAAATATTGGGATGTAATGCTGCAATTTGGGCCAAAGACTGAGGGGGTGGCACCAATAAATATGCAACAGCTTTGGGACTTACAGCTAGCAGTAAATCTGCTGCAGGGAGATTCTGCGACTTGGGATGAAATATACTGGTTGCAGTAATTCATATATACAGGGGGTCATGTTTCCACCAGAACTAAGCCAAATATTGAGATATTATGCTGCAATTTGGTCCAAACACTGAGTAAAAATTACCAATAAAGATGGAGTAGCTTTGACACCTTCGAATTGGGTTAATCCATGTCACATTGCTCTGTAACCTGCGATGGGGTAGTCTAGCTGCATAAAACCCATATACCTGGGACGCCATTTTGGCAGGATAACTAAGCCAAATATTGGGATGTAATGCTGCAATTTGGGCCAAAGACTGAGGGGGTGGCACCAATAAATATGCAACAGCTTTGGGACTTACAGCTGGCAGTAAATCCGCTGCAGGGAGATTCTGCGACTTGGGATGAAATATACTGGTTGCAGTAATTCATATATACAGGGGGTCATGTTTCCACCATAACTAAGCCAAATATTGAGATATTATGCTGCAATTTGGTCCAAACACTGAGTAAAAATTACCAATAAAGATGGAGTAGCTTTGACACCTTCGAATTGGGTTAATCCATGTCACATTGCTCTGTAACCTGCGATGGGGTAGTCTAGCTGCATAAAACCCATATACCTGGGACGCCATTTTGGCAGGATAACTAAGCCAAATATTGGGATGTAATGCTGCAATTTGGGCCAAAGACTGAGGGGGTGGCACCAATAAATATGCAACAGCTTTGGGACTTACAGCTGGCAGTAAATCCGCTGCAGGGAGATTCTGCGACTTGGGATGAAATATACTGGTTGCAGTAATTCATATATACAGGGGGTCATGTTTCCACCAGAACTAAGCCAAATATTGAGATATTATGCTGCAATTTGGTCCAAACACTGAGTAAAAATTACCAATAAAGATGAGTAGCTTTGACACCTTCGAATTGGGTTAATCCATGTCACATTGCTCTGTAACCTGCGATGGGGTAGTCTAGCTGCATAAAACCCATATACCTGGGACGCCATTTTGGCAGGATAACTAAGCCAAATATTGGGATGTAATGCTGCAATTTGGGCCAAAGACTGAGGGGGTGGCACCAATAAATATGCAACAGCTTTGGGACTTACAGCTAGCAGTAAATCTGCTGCAGGGAGATTCTGCGACTTGGGATGAAATATACTGGTTGCAGTAATTCATATATACAGGGGGTCATGTTTCCACCAGAACTAAGCCAAATATTGAGATATTATGCTGCAATTTGGTCCAAACACTGAGTAAAAATTACCAATAAAGATGGAGTAGCTTTGACACCTTCGAATTGGGTTAATCCATGTCACATTGCTCTGTAACCTGCGATGGGGTAGTCTAGCTGCATAAAACCCATATACCTGGGACGCCATTTTGGCAGGATAACTAAGCCAAATATTGGGATGTAATGCTGCAATTTGGGCCAAAGACTGAGGGGGTGGCACCAATAAATATGCAACAGCTTTGGGACTTACAGCTGGCAGTAAATCCGCTGCAGGGAGATTCTGCGACTTGGGATGAAATATACTGGGTTGCAGTAATTCATATATACAGGGGGTCATGTTTCCACCAGAACTAAGCCAAATATTGAGATATTATGCTGCAATTTGGTCCAAACACTGAGTAAAAATTACCAATAAAGATGGAGTAGCTTTGACACCTTCGAATTGGGTTAATCCATGTCACATTGCTCTGTAACCTGCGATGGGGTAGTCTAGCTGCATAAAACCCATATACCTGGGACGCCATTTTGGCAGGATAACTAAGCCAAATATTGGGATGTAATGCTGCAATTTGGGCCAAAGACTGAGGGGGTGGCACCAATAAATATGCAACAGCTTTGGGACTTACAGCTAGCAGTAAATCTGCTGCAGGGAGATTCTGCGACTTGGGATGAAATATACTGGTTGCAGTAATTCATATATACAGGGGGTCATGTTTCCACCAGAACTAAGCCAAATATTGAGATATTATGCTGCAATTTGGTCCAAACACTGAGTAAAAATTACCAATAAAGATGGAGTAGCTTTGACACCTTCGAATTGGGTTAATCCATGTCACATTGCTCTGTAACCTGCGATGGGGTAGTCTAGCTGCATAAAACCCATATACCTGGGACGCCATTTTGGCAGGATAACTAAGCCAAATATTGGGATGTAATGCTGCAATTTGGGCCAAAGACTGAGGGGGTGGCACCAATAAATATGCAACAGCTTTGGGACTTACAGCTGGCAGTAAATCCGCTGCAGGGAGATTCTGCGACTTGGGATGAAATATACTGGTTGCAGTAATTCATATATACAGGGGGTCATGTTTCCACCAGAACTAAGCCAAATATTGAGATATTATGCTGCAATTTGGTCCAAACACTGAGTAAAAATTACCAATAAAGATGGAGTAGCTTTGACACCTTCGAATTGGGTTAATCCATGTCACATTGCTCTGTAACCTGCGATGGGGTAGTCTAGCTGCATAAAACCCATATACCTGGGACGCCATTTTGGCAGGATAACTAAGCCAAATATTGGGATGTAATGCTGCAATTTGGGCCAAAGACTGAGGGGGTGGCACCAATAAATATGCAACAGCTTTGGGACTTACAGCTAGCAGTAAATCCGCTGCAGGGAGATTCTGCGACTTGGGATGAAATATACTGGTTGCAGTAATTCATATATACAGGGGGTCATGTTTCCACCAGAACTAAGCCAAATATTGAGATATTATGCTGCAATTTGGTCCAAACACTGAGTAAAAATTACCAATAAAGATGGAGTAGCTTTGACACCTTCGAATTGGGTTAATCCATGTCACATTGCTCTGTAACCTGCGATGGGGTAGTCTAGCTGCATAAAACCCATATACCTGGGACGCCATTTTGGCAGGATAACTAAGCCAAATATTGGGATGTAATGCTGCAATTTGGGCCAAAGACTGAGGGGGTGGCACCAATAAATATGCAACAGCTTTGGGACTTACAGCTGGCAGTAAATCCGCTGCAGGGAGATTCTGCGACTTGGGATGAAATATACTGGTTGCAGTAATTCATATATACAGGGGGTCATGTTTCCACCAGAACTAAGCCAAATATTGAGATATTATGCTGCAATTTGGTCCAAACACTGAGTAAAAATTACCAATAAAGATGGAGTAGCTTTGACACCTTCGAATTGGGTTAATCCATGTCACATTGCTCTGTAACCTGCGATGGGGTAGTCTAGCTGCATAAAACCCATATACCTGGGACGCCATTTTGGCAGGATAACTAAGCCAAATATTGGGATGTAATGCTGCAATTTGGGCCAAAGACTGAGGGGGTGGCACCAATAAATATGCAACAGCTTTGGGACTTACAGCTAGCAGTAAATCTGCTGCAGGGAGATTCTGCGACTTGGGATGAAATATACTGGTTGCAGTAATTCATATATACAGGGGGTCATGTTTCCACCAGAACTAAGCCAAATATTGAGATATTATGCTGCAATTTGGTCCAAACACTGAGTAAAAATTACCAATAAAGATGGAGTAGCTTTGACACCTTCGAATTGGGTTAATCCATGTCACATTGCTCTGTAACCTGCGATGGGGTAGTCTAGCTGCATAAAACCCATATACCTGGGACGCCATTTTGGCAGGATAACTAAGCCAAATATTGGGATGTAATGCTGCAATTTGGGCCAAAGACTGAGGGGGTGGCACCAATAAATATGCAACAGCTTTGGGACTTACAGCTGGCAGTAAATCCGCTGCAGGGAGATTCTGCGACTTGGGATGAAATATACTGGTTGCAGTAATTCATATATACAGGGGGTCATGTTTCCACCATAACTAAGCCAAATATTGAGATATTATGCTGCAATTTGGTCCAAACACTGAGTAAAAATTACCAATAAAGATGGAGTAGCTTTGACACCTTCGAATTGGGTTAATCCATGTCACATTGCTCTGTAACCTGCGATGGGGTAGTCTAGCTGCATAAAACCCATATACCTGGGACGCCATTTTGGCAGGATAACTAAGCCAAATATTGGGATGTAATGCTGCAATTTGGGCCAAAGACTGAGGGGGTGGCACCAATAAATATGCAACAGCTTTGGGACTTACAGCTGGCAGTAAATCCGCTGCAGGGAGATTCTGCGACTTGGGATGAAATATACTGGTTGCAGTAATTCATATATACAGGGGGTCATGTTTCCACCAGAACTAAGCCAAATATTGAGATATTATGCTGCAATTTGGTCCAAACACTGAGTAAAAATTACCAATAAAGATGGAGTAGCTTTGACACCTTCGAATTGGGTTAATCCATGTCACATTGCTCTGTAACCTGCGATGGGGTAGTCTAGCTGCATAAAACCCATATACCTGGGACGCCATTTTGGCAGGATAACTAAGCCAAATATTGGGATGTAATGCTGCAATTTGGGCCAAAGACTGAGGGGGTGGCACCAATAAATATGCAACAGCTTTGGGACTTACAGCTGGCAGTAAATCCGCTGCAGGGAGATTCTGCGACTTGGGATGAAATATACTGGTTGCAGTAATTCATATATACAGGGGGTCATGTTTCCACCAGAACTAAGCCAAATATTGAGATATTATGCTGCAATTTGGTCCAAACACTGAGTAAAAATTACCAATAAAGATGGAGTAGCTTTGACACCTTCGAATTGGGTTAATCCATGTCACATTGCTCTGTAACCTGCGATGGGGTAGTCTAGCTGCATAAAACCCATATACCTGGGACGCCATTTTGGCAGGATAACTAAGCCAAATATTGGGATGTAATGCTGCAATTTGGGCCAAAGACTGAGGGGGTGGCACCAATAAATATGCAACAGCTTTGGGACTTACAGCTAGCAGTAAATCTGCTGCAGGGAGATTCTGCGACTTGGGATGAAATATACTGGTTGCAGTAATTCATATATACAGGGGGTCATGTTTCCACCAGAACTAAGCCAAATATTGAGATATTATGCTGCAATTTGGTCCAAACACTGAGTAAAAATTACCAATAAAGATGGAGTAGCTTTGACACCTTCGAATTGGGTTAATCCATGTCACATTGCTCTGTAACCTGCGATGGGGTAGTCTAGCTGCATAAAACCCATATACCTGGGACGCCATTTTGGCAGGATAACTAAGCCAAATATTGGGATGTAATGCTGCAATTTGGGCCAAAGACTGAGGGGGTGGCACCAATAAATATGCAACAGCTTTGGGACTTACAGCTGGCAGTAAATCCGCTGCAGGGAGATTCTGCGACTTGGGATGAAATATACTGGTTGCAGTAATTCATATATACAGGGGGTCATGTTTCCACCAGAACTAAGCCAAATATTGAGATATTATGCTGCAATTTGGTCCAAACACTGAGTAAAAATTACCAATAAAGATGGAGTAGCTTTGACACCTTCGAATTGGGTTAATCCATGTCACATTGCTCTGTAACCTGCGATGGGGTAGTCTAGCTGCATAAAACCCATATACCTGGGACGCCATTTTGGCAGGATAACTAAGCCAAATATTGGGATGTAATGCTGCAATTTGGGCCAAAGACTGAGGGGGTGGCACCAATAAATATGCAACAGCTTTGGGACTTACAGCTAGCAGTAAATCCGCTGCAGGGAGATTCTGCGACTTGGGATGAAATATACTGGTTGCAGTAATTCATATATACAGGGGGTCATGTTTCCACCAGAACTAAGCCAAATATTGAGATATTATGCTGCAATTTGGTCCAAACACTGAGTAAAAATTACCAATAAAGATGGAGTAGCTTTGACACCTTCGAATTGGGTTAATCCATGTCACATTGCTCTGTAACCTGCGATGGGGTAGTCTAGCTGCATAAAACCCATATACCTGGGACGCCATTTTGGCAGGATAACTAAGCCAAATATTGGGATGTAATGCTGCAATTTGGGCCAAAGACTGAGGGGGTGGCACCAATAAATATGCAACAGCTTTGGGACTTACAGCTGGCAGTAAATCCGCTGCAGGGAGATTCTGCGACTTGGGATGAAATATACTGGTTGCAGTAATTCATATATACAGGGGGTCATGTTTCCACCAGAACTAAGCCAAATATTGAGATATTATGCTGCAATTTGGTCCAAACACTGAGTAAAAATTACCAATAAAGATGGAGTAGCTTTGACACCTTCGAATTGGGTTAATCCATGTCACATTGCTCTGTAACCTGCGATGGGGTAGTCTAGCTGCATAAAACCCATATACCTGGGACGCCATTTTGGCAGGATAACTAAGCCAAATATTGGGATGTAATGCTGCAATTTGGGCCAAAGACTGAGGGGGTGGCACCAATAAATATGCAACAGCTTTGGGACTTACAGCTAGCAGTAAATCTGCTGCAGGGAGATTCTGCGACTTGGGATGAAATATACTGGTTGCAGTAATTCATATATACAGGGGGTCATGTTTCCACCAGAACTAAGCCAAATATTGAGATATTATGCTGCAATTTGGTCCAAACACTGAGTAAAAATTACCAATAAAGATGGAGTAGCTTTGACACCTTCGAATTGGGTTAATCCATGTCACATTGCTCTGTAACCTGCGATGGGGTAGTCTAGCTGCATAAAACCCATATACCTGGGACGCCATTTTGGCAGGATAACTAAGCCAAATATTGGGATGTAATGCTGCAATTTGGGCCAAAGACTGAGGGGGTGGCACCAATAAATATGCAACAGCTTTGGGACTTACAGCTGGCAGTAAATCCGCTGCAGGGAGATTCTGCGACTTGGGATGAAATATACTGGTTGCAGTAATTCATATATACAGGGGGTCATGTTTCCACCAGAACTAAGCCAAATATTGAGATATTATGCTGCAATTTGGTCCAAACACTGAGTAAAAATTACCAATAAAGATGGAGTAGCTTTGACACCTTCGAATTGGGTTAATCCATGTCACATTGCTCTGTAACCTGCGATGGGGTAGTCTAGCTGCATAAAACCCATATACCTGGGACGCCATTTTGGCAGGATAACTAAGCCAAATATTGGGATGTAATGCTGCAATTTGGGCCAAAGACTGAGGGGGTGGCACCAATAAATATGCAACAGCTTTGGGACTTACAGCTAGCAGTAAATCCGCTGCAGGGAGATTCTGCGACTTGGGATGAAATATACTGGTTGCAGTAATTCATATATACAGGGGGTCATGTTTCCACCAGAACTAAGCCAAATATTGAGATATTATGCTGCAATTTGGTCCAAACACTGAGTAAAAATTACCAATAAAGATGGAGTAGCTTTGACACCTTCGAATTGGGTTAATCCATGTCACATTGCTCTGTAACCTGCGATGGGGTAGTCTAGCTGCATAAAACCCATATACCTGGGACGCCATTTTGGCAGGATAACTAAGCCAAATATTGGGATGTAATGCTGCAATTTGGGCCAAAGACTGAGGGGGTGGCACCAATAAATATGCAACAGCTTTGGGACTTACAGCTAGCAGTAAATCTGCTGCAGGGAGATTCTGCGACTTGGGATGAAATATACTGGTTGCAGTAATTCATATATACAGGGGGTCATGTTTCCACCAGAACTAAGCCAAATATTGAGATATTATGCTGCAATTTGGTCCAAACACTGAGTAAAAATTACCAATAAAGATGGAGTAGCTTTGACACCTTCGAATTGGGTTAATCCATGTCACATTGCTCTGTAACCTGCGATGGGGTAGTCTAGCTGCATAAAACCCATATACCTGGGACGCCATTTTGGCAGGATAACTAAGCCAAATATTGGGATGTAATGCTGCAATTTGGGCCAAAGACTGAGGGGGTGGCACCAATAAATATGCAACAGCTTTGGGACTTACAGCTGGCAGTAAATCCGCTGCAGGGAGATTCTGCGACTTGGGATGAAATATACTGGTTGCAGTAATTCATATATACAGGGGGTCATGTTTCCACCATAACTAAGCCAAATATTGAGATATTATGCTGCAATTTGGTCCAAACACTGAGTAAAAATTACTGGTTGCAGTAATTCATATATACAGGGGGTCATGTTTCCACCAGAACTAAGCCAAATATTGAGATATTATGCTGCAATTTGGTCCAAACACTGAGTAAAAATTACCAATAAAGATGGAGTAGCTTTGACACCTTCGAATTGGGTTAATCCATGTCACATTGCTCTGTAACCTGCGATGGGGTAGTCTAGCTGCATAAAACCCATATACCTGGGACGCCATTTTGGCAGGATAACTAAGCCAAATATTGGGATGTAATGCTGCAATTTGGGCCAAAGACTGAGGGGGTGGCACCAATAAATATGCAACAGCTTTGGGACTTACAGCTGGCAGTAAATCCGCTGCAGGGAGATTCTGCGACTTGGGATGAAATATACTGGTTGCAGTAATTCATATATACAGGGGGTCATGTTTCCACCAGAACTAAGCCAAATATTGAGATATTATGCTGCAATTTGGTCCAAACACTGAGTAAAAATTACCAATAAAGATGGAGTAGCTTTGACACCTTCGAATTGGGTTAATCCATGTCACATTGCTCTGTAACCTGCGATGGGGTAGTCTAGCTGCATAAAACCCATATACCTGGGACGCCATTTTGGCAGGATAACTAAGCCAAATATTGGGATGTAATGCTGCAATTTGGGCCAAAGACTGAGGGGGTGGCACCAATAAATATGCAACAGCTTTGGGACTTACAGCTAGCAGTAAATCTGCTGCAGGGAGATTCTGCGACTTGGGATGAAATATACTGGTTGCAGTAATTCATATATACAGGGGGTCATGTTTCCACCAGAACTAAGCCAAATATTGAGATATTATGCTGCAATTTGGTCCAAACACTGAGTAAAAATTACCAATAAAGATGGAGTAGCTTTGACACCTTCGAATTGGGTTAATCCATGTCACATTGCTCTGTAACCTGCGATGGGGTAGTCTAGCTGCATAAAACCCATATACCTGGGACGCCATTTTGGCAGGATAACTAAGCCAAATATTGGGATGTAATGCTGCAATTTGGGCCAAAGACTGAGGGGGTGGCACCAATAAATATGCAACAGCTTTGGGACTTACAGCTGGCAGTAAATCCGCTGCAGGGAGATTCTGCGACTTGGGATGAAATATACTGGTTGCAGTAATTCATATATACAGGGGGTCATGTTTCCACCATAACTAAGCCAAATATTGAGATATTATGCTGCAATTTGGTCCAAACACTGAGTAAAAATTACCAATAAAGATGGAGTAGCTTTGACACCTTCGAATTGGGTTAATCCATGTCACATTGCTCTGTAACCTGCGATGGGGTAGTCTAGCTGCATAAAACCCATATACCTGGGACGCCATTTTGGCAGGATAACTAAGCCAAATATTGGGATGTAATGCTGCAATTTGGGCCAAAGACTGAGGGGGTGGCACCAATAAATATGCAACAGCTTTGGGACTTACAGCTGGCAGTAAATCCGCTGCAGGGAGATTCTGCGACTTGGGATGAAATATACTGGTTGCAGTAATTCATATATACAGGGGGTCATGTTTCCACCAGAACTAAGCCAAATATTGAGATATTATGCTGCAATTTGGTCCAAACACTGAGTAAAAATTACCAATAAAGATGGAGTAGCTTTGACACCTTCGAATTGGGTTAATCCATGTCACATTGCTCTGTAACCTGCGATGGGGTAGTCTAGCTGCATAAAACCCATATACCTGGGACGCCATTTTGGCAGGATAACTAAGCCAAATATTGGGATGTAATGCTGCAATTTGGGCCAAAGACTGAGGGGGTGGCACCAATAAATATGCAACAGCTTTGGGACTTACAGCTAGCAGTAAATCTGCTGCAGGGAGATTCTGCGACTTGGGATGAAATATACTGGTTGCAGTAATTCATATATACAGGGGGTCATGTTTCCACCAGAACTAAGCCAAATATTGAGATATTATGCTGCAATTTGGTCCAAACACTGAGTAAAAATTACCAATAAAGATGGAGTAGCTTTGACACCTTCGAATTGGGTTAATCCATGTCACATTGCTCTGTAACCTGCGATGGGGTAGTCTAGCTGCATAAAACCCATATACCTGGGACGCCATTTTGGCAGGATAACTAAGCCAAATATTGGGATGTAATGCTGCAATTTGGGCCAAAGACTGAGGGGGTGGCACCAATAAATATGCAACAGCTTTGGGACTTACAGCTGGCAGTAAATCCGCTGCAGGGAGATTCTGCGACTTGGGATGAAATATACTGGTTGCAGTAATTCATATATACAGGGGGTCATGTTTCCACCAGAACTAAGCCAAATATTGAGATATTATGCTGCAATTTGGTCCAAACACTGAGTAAAAATTACCAATAAAGATGGAGTAGCTTTGACACCTTCGAATTGGGTTAATCCATGTCACATTGCTCTGTAACCTGCGATGGGGTAGTCTAGCTGCATAAAACCCATATACCTGGGACGCCATTTTGGCAGGATAACTAAGCCAAATATTGGGATGTAATGCTGCAATTTGGGCCAAAGACTGAGGGGGTGGCACCAATAAATATGCAACAGCTTTGGGACTTACAGCTAGCAGTAAATCCGCTGCAGGGAGATTCTGCGACTTGGGATGAAATATACTGGTTGCAGTAATTCATATATACAGGGGGTCATGTTTCCACCAGAACTAAGCCAAATATTGAGATATTATGCTGCAATTTGGTCCAAACACTGAGTAAAAATTACCAATAAAGATGGAGTAGCTTTGACACCTTCGAATTGGGTTAATCCATGTCACATTGCTCTGTAACCTGCGATGGGGTAGTCTAGCTGCATAAAACCCATATACCTGGGACGCCATTTTGGCAGGATAACTAAGCCAAATATTGGGATGTAATGCTGCAATTTGGGCCAAAGACTGAGGGGGTGGCACCAATAAATATGCAACAGCTTTGGGACTTACAGCTAGCAGTAAATCCGCTGCAGGGAGATTCTGCGACTTGGGATGAAATATACTGGTTGCAGTAATTCATATATACAGGGGGTCATGTTTCCACCAGAACTAAGCCAAATATTGAGATATTATGCTGCAATTTGGTCCAAACACTGAGTAAAAATTACCAATAAAGATGGAGTAGCTTTGACACCTTCGAATTGGGTTAATCCATGTCACATTGCTCTGTAACCTGCGATGGGGTAGTCTAGCTGCATAAAACCCATATACCTGGGACGCCATTTTGGCAGGATAACTAAGCCAAATATTGGGATGTAATGCTGCAATTTGGGCCAAAGACTGAGGGGGTGGCACCAATAAATATGCAACAGCTTTGGGACTTACAGCTGGCAGTAAATCCGCTGCAGGGAGATTCTGCGACTTGGGATGAAATATACTGGTTGCAGTAATTCATATATACAGGGGGTCATGTTTCCACCAGAACTAAGCCAAATATTGAGATATTATGCTGCAATTTGGTCCAAACACTGAGTAAAAATTACCAATAAAGATGGAGTAGCTTTGACACCTTCGAATTGGGTTAATCCATGTCACATTGCTCTGTAACCTGCGATGGGGTAGTCTAGCTGCATAAAACCCATATACCTGGGACGCCATTTTGGCAGGATAACTAAGCCAAATATTGGGATGTAATGCTGCAATTTGGGCCAAAGACTGAGGGGGTGGCACCAATAAATATGCAACAGCTTTGGGACTTACAGCTAGCAGTAAATCTGCTGCAGGGAGATTCTGCGACTTGGGATGAAATATACTGGTTGCAGTAATTCATATATACAGGGGGTCATGTTTCCACCAGAACTAAGCCAAATATTGAGATATTATGCTGCAATTTGGTCCAAACACTGAGTAAAAATTACCAATAAAGATGGAGTAGCTTTGACACCTTCGAATTGGGTTAATCCATGTCACATTGCTCTGTAACCTGCGATGGGGTAGTCTAGCTGCATAAAACCCATATACCTGGGACGCCATTTTGGCAGGATAACTAAGCCAAATATTGGGATGTAATGCTGCAATTTGGGCCAAAGACTGAGGGGGTGGCACCAATAAATATGCAACAGCTTTGGGACTTACAGCTGGCAGTAAATCCGCTGCAGGGAGATTCTGCGACTTGGGATGAAATATACTGGTTGCAGTAATTCATATATACAGGGGGTCATGTTTCCACCATAACTAAGCCAAATATTGAGATATTATGCTGCAATTTGGTCCAAACACTGAGTAAAAATTACTGGTTGCAGTAATTCATATATACAGGGGGTCATGTTTCCACCAGAACTAAGCCAAATATTGAGATATTATGCTGCAATTTGGTCCAAACACTGAGTAAAAATTACCAATAAAGATGGAGTAGCTTTGACACCTTCGAATTGGGTTAATCCATGTCACATTGCTCTGTAACCTGCGATGGGGTAGTCTAGCTGCATAAAACCCATATACCTGGGACGCCATTTTGGCAGGATAACTAAGCCAAATATTGGGATGTAATGCTGCAATTTGGGCCAAAGACTGAGGGGGTGGCACCAATAAATATGCAACAGCTTTGGGACTTACAGCTGGCAGTAAATCCGCTGCAGGGAGATTCTGCGACTTGGGATGAAATATACTGGTTGCAGTAATTCATATATACAGGGGGTCATGTTTCCACCAGAACTAAGCCAAATATTGAGATATTATGCTGCAATTTGGTCCAAACACTGAGTAAAAATTACCAATAAAGATGGAGTAGCTTTGACACCTTCGAATTGGGTTAATCCATGTCACATTGCTCTGTAACCTGCGATGGGGTAGTCTAGCTGCATAAAACCCATATACCTGGGACGCCATTTTGGCAGGATAACTAAGCCAAATATTGGGATGTAATGCTGCAATTTGGGCCAAAGACTGAGGGGGTGGCACCAATAAATATGCAACAGCTTTGGGACTTACAGCTAGCAGTAAATCTGCTGCAGGGAGATTCTGCGACTTGGGATGAAATATACTGGTTGCAGTAATTCATATATACAGGGGGTCATGTTTCCACCAGAACTAAGCCAAATATTGAGATATTATGCTGCAATTTGGTCCAAACACTGAGTAAAAATTACCAATAAAGATGGAGTAGCTTTGACACCTTCGAATTGGGTTAATCCATGTCACATTGCTCTGTAACCTGCGATGGGGTAGTCTAGCTGCATAAAACCCATATACCTGGGACGCCAT
The DNA here is from genome assembly GCA_964017235.1 of Sabellastarte sp. h YS-2021. Classification (NCBI taxonomy): domain Eukaryota; kingdom Metazoa; phylum Annelida; class Polychaeta; order Sabellida; family Sabellidae; genus Sabellastarte; species Sabellastarte sp. h YS-2021. Next base: position 15,179 of record CAXHLB010000332.1, read on the forward strand.
TTTGGCAGGATAACTAAGCCAAATATTGGGATGTAATGCTGCAATTTGGGCCAAAGACTGAGGGGGTGGCACCAATAAATATGCAACAGCTTTGGGACTTACAGCTGGCAGTAAATCCGCTGCAGGGAGATTCTGCGACTTGGGATGAAATATACTGGTTGCAGTAATTCATATATACAGGGGGTCATGTTTCCACCATAACTAAGCCAAATATTGAGATATTATGCTGCAATTTGGTCCAAACACTGAGTAAAAATTACCAATAAAGATGGAGTAGCTTTGACACCTTCGAATTGGGTTAATCCATGTCACATTGCTCTGTAACCTGCGATGGGGTAGTCTAGCTGCATAAAACCCATATACCTGGGACGCCATTTTGGCAGGATAACTAAGCCAAATATTGGGATGTAATGCTGCAATTTGGGCCAAAGACTGAGGGGGTGGCACCAATAAATATGCAACAGCTTTGGGACTTACAGCTAGCAGTAAATCTGCTGCAGGGAGATTCTGCGACTTGGGATGAAATATACTGGTTGCAGTAATTCATATATACAGGGGGTCATGTTTCCACCAGAACTAAGCCAAATATTGAGATATTATGCTGCAATTTGGTCCAAACACTGAGTAAAAATTACCAATAAAGATGGAGTAGCTTTGACACCTTCGAATTGGGTTAATCCATGTCACATTGCTCTGTAACCTGCGATGGGGTAGTCTAGCTGCATAAAACCCATATACCTGGGACGCCATTTTGGCAGGATAACTAAGCCAAATATTGGGATGTAATGCTGCAATTTGGGCCAAAGACTGAGGGGGTGGCACCAATAAATATGCAACAGCTTTGGGACTTACAGCTGGCAGTAAATCCGCTGCAGGGAGATTCTGCGACTTGGGATGAAATATACTGGTTGCAGTAATTCATATATACAGGGGGTCATGTTTCCACCATAACTAAGCCAAATATTGAGATATTATGCTGCAATTTGGTCCAAACACTGAGTAAAAATTACTGGTTGCAGTAATTCATATATACAGGGGGTCATGTTTCCACCAGAACTAAGCCAAATATTGAGATATTATGCTGCAATTTGGTCCAAACACTGAGTAAAAATTACCAATAAAGATGGAGTAGCTTTGACACCTTCGAATTGGGTTAATCCATGTCACATTGCTCTGTAACCTGCGATGGGGTAGTCTAGCTGCATAAAACCCATATACCTGGGACGCCATTTTGGCAGGATAACTAAGCCAAATATTGGGATGTAATGCTGCAATTTGGGCCAAAGACTGAGGGGGTGGCACCAATAAATATGCAACAGCTTTGGGACTTACAGCTGGCAGTAAATCCGCTGCAGGGAGATTCTGCGACTTGGGATGAAATATACTGGTTGCAGTAATTCATATATACAGGGGGTCATGTTTCCACCAGAACTAAGCCAAATATTGAGATATTATGCTGCAATTTGGTCCAAACACTGAGTAAAAATTACCAATAAAGATGGAGTAGCTTTGACACCTTCGAATTGGGTTAATCCATGTCACATTGCTCTGTAACCTGCGATGGGGTAGTCTAGCTGCATAAAACCCATATACCTGGGACGCCATTTTGGCAGGATAACTAAGCCAAATATTGGGATGTAATGCTGCAATTTGGGCCAAAGACTGAGGGGGTGGCACCAATAAATATGCAACAGCTTTGGGACTTACAGCTAGCAGTAAATCTGCTGCAGGGAGATTCTGCGACTTGGGATGAAATATACTGGTTGCAGTAATTCATATATACAGGGGGTCATGTTTCCACCAGAACTAAGCCAAATATTGAGATATTATGCTGCAATTTGGTCCAAACACTGAGTAAAAATTACCAATAAAGATGGAGTAGCTTTGACACCTTCGAATTGGGTTAATCCATGTCACATTGCTCTGTAACCTGCGATGGGGTAGTCTAGCTGCATAAAACCCATATACCTGGGACGCCATTTTGGCAGGATAACTAAGCCAAATATTGGGATGTAATGCTGCAATTTGGGCCAAAGACTGAGGGGGTGGCACCAATAAATATGCAACAGCTTTGGGACTTACAGCTGGCAGTAAATCCGCTGCAGGGAGATTCTGCGACTTGGGATGAAATATACTGGTTGCAGTAATTCATATATACAGGGGGTCATGTTTCCACCATAACTAAGCCAAATATTGAGATATTATGCTGCAATTTGGTCCAAACACTGAGTAAAAATTACCAATAAAGATGGAGTAGCTTTGACACCTTCGAATTGGGTTAATCCATGTCACATTGCTCTGTAACCTGCGATGGGGTAGTCTAGCTGCATAAAACCCATATACCTGGGACGCCATTTTGGCAGGATAACTAAGCCAAATATTGGGATGTAATGCTGCAATTTGGGCCAAAGACTGAGGGGGTGGCACCAATAAATATGCAACAGCTTTGGGACTTACAGCTGGCAGTAAATCCGCTGCAGGGAGATTCTGCGACTTGGGATGAAATATACTGGTTGCAGTAATTCATATATACAGGGGGTCATGTTTCCACCAGAACTAAGCCAAATATTGAGATATTATGCTGCAATTTGGTCCAAACACTGAGTAAAAATTACCAATAAAGATGGAGTAGCTTTGACACCTTCGAATTGGGTTAATCCATGTCACATTGCTCTGTAACCTGCGATGGGGTAGTCTAGCTGCATAAAACCCATATACCTGGGACGCCATTTTGGCAGGATAACTAAGCCAAATATTGGGATGTAATGCTGCAATTTGGGCCAAAGACTGAGGGGGTGGCACCAATAAATATGCAACAGCTTTGGGACTTACAGCTGGCAGTAAATCCGCTGCAGGGAGATTCTGCGACTTGGGATGAAATATACTGGTTGCAGTAATTCATATATACAGGGGGTCATGTTTCCACCAGAACTAAGCCAAATATTGAGATATTATGCTGCAATTTGGTCCAAACACTGAGTAAAAATTACCAATAAAGATGGAGTAGCTTTGACACCTTCGAATTGGGTTAATCCATGTCACATTGCTCTGTAACCTGCGATGGGGTAGTCTAGCTGCATAAAACCCATATACCTGGGACGCCATTTTGGCAGGATAACTAAGCCAAATATTGGGATGTAATGCTGCAATTTGGGCCAAAGACTGAGGGGGTGGCACCAATAAATATGCAACAGCTTTGGGACTTACAGCTAGCAGTAAATCTGCTGCAGGGAGATTCTGCGACTTGGGATGAAATATACTGGTTGCAGTAATTCATATATACAGGGGGTCATGTTTCCACCAGAACTAAGCCAAATATTGAGATATTATGCTGCAATTTGGTCCAAACACTGAGTAAAAATTACCAATAAAGATGGAGTAGCTTTGACACCTTCGAATTGGGTTAATCCATGTCACATTGCTCTGTAACCTGCGATGGGGTAGTCTAGCTGCATAAAACCCATATACCTGGGACGCCATTTTGGCAGGATAACTAAGCCAAATATTGGGATGTAATGCTGCAATTTGGGCCAAAGACTGAGGGGGTGGCACCAATAAATATGCAACAGCTTTGGGACTTACAGCTGGCAGTAAATCCGCTGCAGGGAGATTCTGCGACTTGGGATGAAATATACTGGTTGCAGTAATTCATATATACAGGGGGTCATGTTTCCACCAGAACTAAGCCAAATATTGAGATATTATGCTGCAATTTGGTCCAAACACTGAGTAAAAATTACCAATAAAGATGGAGTAGCTTTGACACCTTCGAATTGGGTTAATCCATGTCACATTGCTCTGTAACCTGCGATGGGGTAGTCTAGCTGCATAAAACCCATATACCTGGGACGCCATTTTGGCAGGATAACTAAGCCAAATATTGGGATGTAATGCTGCAATTTGGGCCAAAGACTGAGGGGGTGGCACCAATAAATATGCAACAGCTTTGGGACTTACAGCTAGCAGTAAATCCGCTGCAGGGAGATTCTGCGACTTGGGATGAAATATACTGGTTGCAGTAATTCATATATACAGGGGGTCATGTTTCCACCAGAACTAAGCCAAATATTGAGATATTATGCTGCAATTTGGTCCAAACACTGAGTAAAAATTACCAATAAAGATGGAGTAGCTTTGACACCTTCGAATTGGGTTAATCCATGTCACATTGCTCTGTAACCTGCGATGGGGTAGTCTAGCTGCATAAAACCCATATACCTGGGACGCCATTTTGGCAGGATAACTAAGCCAAATATTGGGATGTAATGCTGCAATTTGGGCCAAAGACTGAGGGGGTGGCACCAATAAATATGCAACAGCTTTGGGACTTACAGCTGGCAGTAAATCCGCTGCAGGGAGATTCTGCGACTTGGGATGAAATATACTGGTTGCAGTAATTCATATATACAGGGGGTCATGTTTCCACCAGAACTAAGCCAAATATTGAGATATTATGCTGCAATTTGGTCCAAACACTGAGTAAAAATTACCAATAAAGATGGAGTAGCTTTGACACCTTCGAATTGGGTTAATCCATGTCACATTGCTCTGTAACCTGCGATGGGGTAGTCTAGCTGCATAAAACCCATATACCTGGGACGCCATTTTGGCAGGATAACTAAGCCAAATATTGGGATGTAATGCTGCAATTTGGGCCAAAGACTGAGGGGGTGGCACCAATAAATATGCAACAGCTTTGGGACTTACAGCTGGCAGTAAATCCGCTGCAGGGAGATTCTGCGACTTGGGATGAAATATACTGGTTGCAGTAATTCATATATACAGGGGGTCATGTTTCCACCAGAACTAAGCCAAATATTGAGATATTATGCTGCAATTTGGTCCAAACACTGAGTAAAAATTACCAATAAAGATGGAGTAGCTTTGACACCTTCGAATTGGGTTAATCCATGTCACATTGCTCTGTAACCTGCGATGGGGTAGTCTAGCTGCATAAAACCCATATACCTGGGACGCCATTTTGGCAGGATAACTAAGCCAAATATTGGGATGTAATGCTGCAATTTGGGCCAAAGACTGAGGGGGTGGCACCAATAAATATGCAACAGCTTTGGGACTTACAGCTAGCAGTAAATCTGCTGCAGGGAGATTCTGCGACTTGGGATGAAATATACTGGTTGCAGTAATTCATATATACAGGGGGTCATGTTTCCACCAGAACTAAGCCAAATATTGAGATATTATGCTGCAATTTGGTCCAAACACTGAGTAAAAATTACCAATAAAGATGGAGTAGCTTTGACACCTTCGAATTGGGTTAATCCATGTCACATTGCTCTGTAACCTGCGATGGGGTAGTCTAGCTGCATAAAACCCATATACCTGGGACGCCATTTTGGCAGGATAACTAAGCCAAATATTGGGATGTAATGCTGCAATTTGGGCCAAAGACTGAGGGGGTGGCACCAATAAATATGCAACAGCTTTGGGACTTACAGCTGGCAGTAAATCCGCTGCAGGGAGATTCTGCGACTTGGGATGAAATATACTGGTTGCAGTAATTCATATATACAGGGGGTCATGTTTCCACCATAACTAAGCCAAATATTGAGATATTATGCTGCAATTTGGTCCAAACACTGAGTAAAAATTACTGGTTGCAGTAATTCATATATACAGGGGGTCATGTTTCCACCAGAACTAAGCCAAATATTGAGATATTATGCTGCAATTTGGTCCAAACACTGAGTAAAAATTACCAATAAAGATGGAGTAGCTTTGACACCTTCGAATTGGGTTAATCCATGTCACATTGCTCTGTAACCTGCGATGGGGTAGTCTAGCTGCATAAAACCCATATACCTGGGACGCCATTTTGGCAGGATAACTAAGCCAAATATTGGGATGTAATGCTGCAATTTGGGCCAAAGACTGAGGGGGTGGCACCAATAAATATGCAACAGCTTTGGGACTTACAGCTGGCAGTAAATCCGCTGCAGGGAGATTCTGCGACTTGGGATGAAATATACTGGTTGCAGTAATTCATATATACAGGGGGTCATGTTTCCACCAGAACTAAGCCAAATATTGAGATATTATGCTGCAATTTGGTCCAAACACTGAGTAAAAATTACCAATAAAGATGGAGTAGCTTTGACACCTTCGAATTGGGTTAATCCATGTCACATTGCTCTGTAACCTGCGATGGGGTAGTCTAGCTGCATAAAACCCATATACCTGGGACGCCATTTTGGCAGGATAACTAAGCCAAATATTGGGATGTAATGCTGCAATTTGGGCCAAAGACTGAGGGGGTGGCACCAATAAATATGCAACAGCTTTGGGACTTACAGCTAGCAGTAAATCTGCTGCAGGGAGATTCTGCGACTTGGGATGAAATATACTGGTTGCAGTAATTCATATATACAGGGGGTCATGTTTCCACCAGAACTAAGCCAAATATTGAGATATTATGCTGCAATTTGGTCCAAACACTGAGTAAAAATTACCAATAAAGATGGAGTAGCTTTGACACCTTCGAATTGGGTTAATCCATGTCACATTGCTCTGTAACCTGCGATGGGGTAGTCTAGCTGCATAAAACCCATATACCTGGGACGCCATTTTGGCAGGATAACTAAGCCAAATATTGGGATGTAATGCTGCAATTTGGGCCAAAGACTGAGGGGGTGGCACCAATAAATATGCAACAGCTTTGGGACTTACAGCTGGCAGTAAATCCGCTGCAGGGAGATTCTGCGACTTGGGATGAAATATACTGGTTGCAGTAATTCATATATACAGGGGGTCATGTTTCCACCATAACTAAGCCAAATATTGAGATATTATGCTGCAATTTGGTCCAAACACTGAGTAAAAATTACCAATAAAGATGGAGTAGCTTTGACACCTTCGAATTGGGTTAATCCATGTCACATTGCTCTGTAACCTGCGATGGGGTAGTCTAGCTGCATAAAACCCATATACCTGGGACGCCATTTTGGCAGGATAACTAAGCCAAATATTGGGATGTAATGCTGCAATTTGGGCCAAAGACTGAGGGGGTGGCACCAATAAATATGCAACAGCTTTGGGACTTACAGCTGGCAGTAAATCCGCTGCAGGGAGATTCTGCGACTTGGGATGAAATATACTGGTTGCAGTAATTCATATATACAGGGGGTCATGTTTCCACCAGAACTAAGCCAAATATTGAGATATTATGCTGCAATTTGGTCCAAACACTGAGTAAAAATTACCAATAAAGATGGAGTAGCTTTGACACCTTCGAATTGGGTTAATCCATGTCACATTGCTCTGTAACCTGCGATGGGGTAGTCTAGCTGCATAAAACCCATATACCTGGGACGCCATTTTGGCAGGATAACTAAGCCAAATATTGGGATGTAATGCTGCAATTTGGGCCAAAGACTGAGGGGGTGGCACCAATAAATATGCAACAGCTTTGGGACTTACAGCTAGCAGTAAATCTGCTGCAGGGAGATTCTGCGACTTGGGATGAAATATACTGGTTGCAGTAATTCATATATACAGGGGGTCATGTTTCCACCAGAACTAAGCCAAATATTGAGATATTATGCTGCAATTTGGTCCAAACACTGAGTAAAAATTACCAATAAAGATGGAGTAGCTTTGACACCTTCGAATTGGGTTAATCCATGTCACATTGCTCTGTAACCTGCGATGGGGTAGTCTAGCTGCATAAAACCCATATACCTGGGACGCCATTTTGGCAGGATAACTAAGCCAAATATTGGGATGTAATGCTGCAATTTGGGCCAAAGACTGAGGGGGTGGCACCAATAAATATGCAACAGCTTTGGGACTTACAGCTGGCAGTAAATCCGCTGCAGGGAGATTCTGCGACTTGGGATGAAATATACTGGTTGCAGTAATTCATATATACAGGGGGTCATGTTTCCACCAGAACTAAGCCAAATATTGAGATATTATGCTGCAATTTGGTCCAAACACTGAGTAAAAATTACCAATAAAGATGGAGTAGCTTTGACACCTTCGAATTGGGTTAATCCATGTCACATTGCTCTGTAACCTGCGATGGGGTAGTCTAGCTGCATAAAACCCATATACCTGGGACGCCATTTTGGCAGGATAACTAAGCCAAATATTGGGATGTAATGCTGCAATTTGGGCCAAAGACTGAGGGGGTGGCACCAATAAATATGCAACAGCTTTGGGACTTACAGCTAGCAGTAAATCCGCTGCAGGGAGATTCTGCGACTTGGGATGAAATATACTGGTTGCAGTAATTCATATATACAGGGGGTCATGTTTCCACCAGAACTAAGCCAAATATTGAGATATTATGCTGCAATTTGGTCCAAACACTGAGTAAAAATTACCAATAAAGATGGAGTAGCTTTGACACCTTCGAATTGGGTTAATCCATGTCACATTGCTCTGTAACCTGCGATGGGGTAGTCTAGCTGCATAAAACCCATATACCTGGGACGCCATTTTGGCAGGATAACTAAGCCAAATATTGGGATGTAATGCTGCAATTTGGGCCAAAGACTGAGGGGGTGGCACCAATAAATATGCAACAGCTTTGGGACTTACAGCTAGCAGTAAATCCGCTGCAGGGAGATTCTGCGACTTGGGATGAAATATACTGGTTGCAGTAATTCATATATACAGGGGGTCATGTTTCCACCAGAACTAAGCCAAATATTGAGATATTATGCTGCAATTTGGTCCAAACACTGAGTAAAAATTACCAATAAAGATGGAGTAGCTTTGACACCTTCGAATTGGGTTAATCCATGTCACATTGCTCTGTAACCTGCGATGGGGTAGTCTAGCTGCATAAAACCCATATACCTGGGACGCCATTTTGGCAGGATAACTAAGCCAAATATTGGGATGTAATGCTGCAATTTGGGCCAAAGACTGAGGGGGTGGCACCAATAAATATGCAACAGCTTTGGGACTTACAGCTGGCAGTAAATCCGCTGCAGGGAGATTCTGCGACTTGGGATGAAATATACTGGTTGCAGTAATTCATATATACAGGGGGTCATGTTTCCACCAGAACTAAGCCAAATATTGAGATATTATGCTGCAATTTGGTCCAAACACTGAGTAAAAATTACCAATAAAGATGGAGTAGCTTTGACACCTTCGAATTGGGTTAATCCATGTCACATTGCTCTGTAACCTGCGATGGGGTAGTCTAGCTGCATAAAACCCATATACCTGGGACGCCATTTTGGCAGGATAACTAAGCCAAATATTGGGATGTAATGCTGCAATTTGGGCCAAAGACTGAGGGGGTGGCACCAATAAATATGCAACAGCTTTGGGACTTACAGCTAGCAGTAAATCTGCTGCAGGGAGATTCTGCGACTTGGGATGAAATATACTGGTTGCAGTAATTCATATATACAGGGGGTCATGTTTCCACCAGAACTAAGCCAAATATTGAGATATTATGCTGCAATTTGGTCCAAACACTGAGTAAAAATTACCAATAAAGATGGAGTAGCTTTGACACCTTCGAATTGGGTTAATCCATGTCACATTGCTCTGTAACCTGCGATGGGGTAGTCTAGCTGCATAAAACCCATATACCTGGGACGCCATTTTGGCAGGATAACTAAGCCAAATATTGGGATGTAATGCTGCAATTTGGGCCAAAGACTGAGGGGGTGGCACCAATAAATATGCAACAGCTTTGGGACTTACAGCTGGCAGTAAATCCGCTGCAGGGAGATTCTGCGACTTGGGATGAAATATACTGGTTGCAGTAATTCATATATACAGGGGGTCATGTTTCCACCATAACTAAGCCAAATATTGAGATATTATGCTGCAATTTGGTCCAAACACTGAGTAAAAATTACTGGTTGCAGTAATTCATATATACAGGGGGTCATGTTTCCACCAGAACTAAGCCAAATATTGAGATATTATGCTGCAATTTGGTCCAAACACTGAGTAAAAATTACCAATAAAGATGGAGTAGCTTTGACACCTTTGAATTGGGTTAATCCATGTCACATTGCTCTGTAACCTGCGATGGGGTAGTCTAGCTGCATAAAACCCATATACCTGGGACGCCATTTTGGCAGGATAACTAAGCCAAATATTGGGATGTAATGCTGCAATTTGGGCCAAAGACTGAGGGGGTGGCACCAATAAATATGCAACAGCTTTGGGACTTACAGCTGGCAGTAAATCCGCTGCAGGGAGATTCTGCGACTTGGGATGAAATATACTGGTTGCAGTAATTCATATATACAGGGGGTCATGTTTCCACCAGAACTAAGCCAAATATTGAGATATTATGCTGCAATTTGGTCCAAACACTGAGTAAAAATTACCAATAAAGATGGAGTAGCTTTGACACCTTCGAATTGGGTTAATCCATGTCACATTGCTCTGTAACCTGCGATGGGGTAGTCTAGCTGCATAAAACCCATATACCTGGGACGCCATTTTGGCAGGATAACTAAGCCAAATATTGGGATGTAATGCTGCAATTTGGGCCAAAGACTGAGGGGGTGGCACCAATAAATATGCAACAGCTTTGGGACTTACAGCTAGCAGTAAATCTGCTGCAGGGAGATTCTGCGACTTGGGATGAAATATACTGGTTGCAGTAATTCATATATACAGGGGGTCATGTTTCCACCAGAACTAAGCCAAATATTGAGATATTATGCTGCAATTTGGTCCAAACACTGAGTAAAAATTACCAATAAAGATGGAGTAGCTTTGACACCTTCGAATTGGGTTAATCCATGTCACATTGCTCTGTAACCTGCGATGGGGTAGTCTAGCTGCATAAAACCCATATACCTGGGACGCCATTTTGGCAGGATAACTAAGCCAAATATTGGGATGTAATGCTGCAATTTGGGCCAAAGACTGAGGGGGTGGCACCAATAAATATGCAACAGCTTTGGGACTTACAGCTGGCAGTAAATCCGCTGCAGGGAGATTCTGCGACTTGGGATGAAATATACTGGTTGCAGTAATTCATATATACAGGGGGTCATGTTTCCACCATAACTAAGCCAAATATTGAGATATTATGCTGCAATTTGGTCCAAACACTGAGTAAAAATTACTGGTTGCAGTAATTCATATATACAGGGGGTCATGTTTCCACCAGAACTAAGCCAAATATTGAGATATTATGCTGCAATTTGGTCCAAACACTGAGTAAAAATTACCAATAAAGATGGAGTAGCTTTGACACCTTCGAATTGGGTTAATCCATGTCACATTGCTCTGTAACCTGCGATGGGGTAGTCTAGCTGCATAAAACCCATATACCTGGGACGCCATTTTGGCAGGATAACTAAGCCAAATATTGGGATGTAATGCTGCAATTTGGGCCAAAGACTGAGGGGGTGGCACCAATAAATATGCAACAGCTTTGGGACTTACAGCTGGCAGTAAATCCGCTGCAGGGAGATTCTGCGACTTGGGATGAAATATACTGGTTGCAGTAATTCATATATACAGGGGGTCATGTTTCCACCAGAACTAAGCCAAATATTGAGATATTATGCTGCAATTTGGTCCAAACACTGAGTAAAAATTACCAATAAAGATGGAGTAGCTTTGACACCTTCGAATTGGGTTAATCCATGTCACATTGCTCTGTAACCTGCGATGGGGTAGTCTAGCTGCATAAAACCCATATACCTGGGACGCCATTTTGGCAGGATAACTAAGCCAAATATTGGGATGTAATGCTGCAATTTGGGCCAAAGACTGAGGGGGTGGCACCAATAAATATGCAACAGCTTTGGGACTTACAGCTAGCAGTAAATCTGCTGCAGGGAGATTCTGCGACTTGGGATGAAATATACTGGTTGCAGTAATTCATATATACAGGGGGTCATGTTTCCACCAGAACTAAGCCAAATATTGAGATATTATGCTGCAATTTGGTCCAAACACTGAGTAAAAATTACCAATAAAGATGGAGTAGCTTTGACACCTTCGAATTGGGTTAATCCATGTCACATTGCTCTGTAACCTGCGATGGGGTAGTCTAGCTGCATAAAACCCATATACCTGGGACGCCATTTTGGCAGGATAACTAAGCCAAATATTGGGATGTAATGCTGCAATTTGGGCCAAAGACTGAGGGGGTGGCACCAATAAATATGCAACAGCTTTGGGACTTACAGCTGGCAGTAAATCCGCTGCAGGGAGATTCTGCGACTTGGGATGAAATATACTGGTTGCAGTAATTCATATATACAGGGGGTCATGTTTCCACCAGAACTAAGCCAAATATTGAGATATTATGCTGCAATTTGGTCCAAACACTGAGTAAAAATTACCAATAAAGATGGAGTAGCTTTGACACCTTCGAATTGGGTTAATCCATGTCACATTGCTCTGTAACCTGCGATGGGGTAGTCTAGCTGCATAAAACCCATATACCTGGGACGCCATTTTGGCAGGATAACTAAGCCAAATATTGGGATGTAATGCTGCAATTTGGGCCAAAGACTGAGGGGGTGGCACCAATAAATATGCAACAGCTTTGGGACTTACAGCTGGCAGTAAATCCGCTGCAGGGAGATTCTGCGACTTGGGATGAAATATACTGGTTGCAGTAATTCATATATACAGGGGGTCATGTTTCCACCAGAACTAAGCCAAATATTGAGATATTATGCTGCAATTTGGTCCAAACACTGAGTAAAAATTACCAATAAAGATGGAGTAGCTTTGACACCTTCGAATTGGGTTAATCCATGTCACATTGCTCTGTAACCTGCGATGGGGTAGTCTAGCTGCATAAAACCCATATACCTGGGACGCCATTTTGGCAGGATAACTAAGCCAAATATTGGGATGTAATGCTGCAATTTGGGCCAAAGACTGAGGGGGTGGCACCAATAAATATGCAACAGCTTTGGGACTTACAGCTAGCAGTAAATCCGCTGCAGGGAGATTCTGCGACTTGGGATGAAATATACTGGTTGCAGTAATTCATATATACAGGGGGTCATGTTTCCACCAGAACTAAGCCAAATATTGAGATATTATGCTGCAATTTGGTCCAAACACTGAGTAAAAATTACCAATAAAGATGGAGTAGCTTTGACACCTTCGAATTGGGTTAATCCATGTCACATTGCTCTGTAACCTGCGATGGGGTAGTCTAGCTGCATAAAACCCATATACCTGGGACGCCATTTTGGCAGGATAACTAAGCCAAATATTGGGATGTAATGCTGCAATTTGGGCCAAAGACTGAGGGGGTGGCACCAATAAATATGCAACAGCTTTGGGACTTACAGCTAGCAGTAAATCCGCTGCAGGGAGATTCTGCGACTTGGGATGAAATATACTGGTTGCAGTAATTCATATATACAGGGGGTCATGTTTCCACCAGAACTAAGCCAAATATTGAGATATTATGCTGCAATTTGGTCCAAACACTGAGTAAAAATTACCAATAAAGATGGAGTAGCTTTGACACCTTCGAATTGGGTTAATCCATGTCACATTGCTCTGTAACCTGCGATGGGGTAGTCTAGCTGCATAAAACCCATATACCTGGGACGCCATTTTGGCAGGATAACTAAGCCAAATATTGGGATGTAATGCTGCAATTTGGGCCAAAGACTGAGGGGGTGGCACCAATAAATATGCAACAGCTTTGGGACTTACAGCTGGCAGTAAATCCGCTGCAGGGAGATTCTGCGACTTGGGATGAAATATACTGGTTGCAGTAATTCATATATACAGGGGGTCATGTTTCCACCAGAACTAAGCCAAATATTGAGATATTATGCTGCAATTTGGTCCAAACACTGAGTAAAAATTACCAATAAAGATGGAGTAGCTTTGACACCTTCGAATTGGGTTAATCCATGTCACATTGCTCTGTAACCTGCGATGGGGTAGTCTAGCTGCATAAAACCCATATACCTGGGACGCCATTTTGGCAGGATAACTAAGCCAAATATTGGGATGTAATGCTGCAATTTGGGCCAAAGACTGAGGGGGTGGCACCAATAAATATGCAACAGCTTTGGGACTTACAGCTAGCAGTAAATCTGCTGCAGGGAGATTCTGCGACTTGGGATGAAATATACTGGTTGCAGTAATTCATATATACAGGGGGTCATGTTTCCACCAGAACTAAGCCAAATATTGAGATATTATGCTGCAATTTGGTCCAAACACTGAGTAAAAATTACCAATAAAGATGGAGTAGCTTTGACACCTTCGAATTGGGTTAATCCATGTCACATTGCTCTGTAACCTGCGATGGGGTAGTCTAGCTGCATAAAACCCATATACCTGGGACGCCATTTTGGCAGGATAACTAAGCCAAATATTGGGATGTAATGCTGCAATTTGGGCCAAAGACTGAGGGGGTGGCACCAATAAATATGCAACAGCTTTGGGACTTACAGCTGGCAGTAAATCCGCTGCAGGGAGATTCTGCGACTTGGGATGAAATATACTGGTTGCAGTAATTCATATATACAGGGGGTCATGTTTCCACCATAACTAAGCCAAATATTGAGATATTATGCTGCAATTTGGTCCAAACACTGAGTAAAAATTACTGGTTGCAGTAATTCATATATACAGGGGGTCATGTTTCCACCAGAACTAAGCCAAATATTGAGATATTATGCTGCAATTTGGTCCAAACACTGAGTAAAAATTACCAATAAAGATGGAGTAGCTTTGACACCTTTGAATTGGGTTAATCCATGTCACATTGCTCTGTAACCTGCGATGGGGTAGTCTAGCTGCATAAAACCCATATACCTGGGACGCCATTTTGGCAGGATAACTAAGCCAAATATTGGGATGTAATGCTGCAATTTGGGCCAAAGACTGAGGGGGTGGCACCAATAAATATGCAACAGCTTTGGGACTTACAGCTGGCAGTAAATCCGCTGCAGGGAGATTCTGCGACTTGGGATGAAATATACTGGTTGCAGTAATTCATATATACAGGGGGTCATGTTTCCACCAGAACTAAGCCAAATATTGAGATATTATGCTGCAATTTGGTCCAAACACTGAGTAAAAATTACCAATAAAGATGGAGTAGCTTTGACACCTTCGAATTGGGTTAATCCATGTCACATTGCTCTGTAACCTGCGATGGGGTAGTCTAGCTGCATAAAACCCATATACCTGGGACGCCATTTTGGCAGGATAACTAAGCCAAATATTGGGATGTAATGCTGCAATTTGGGCCAAAGACTGAGGGGGTGGCACCAATAAATATGCAACAGCTTTGGGACTTACAGCTAGCAGTAAATCTGCTGCAGGGAGATTCTGCGACTTGGGATGAAATATACTGGTTGCAGTAATTCATATATACAGGGGGTCATGTTTCCACCAGAACTAAGCCAAATATTGAGATATTATGCTGCAATTTGGTCCAAACACTGAGTAAAAATTACCAATAAAGATGGAGTAGCTTTGACACCTTCGAATTGGGTTAATCCATGTCACATTGCTCTGTAACCTGCGATGGGGTAGTCTAGCTGCATAAAACCCATATACCTGGGACGCCATTTTGGCAGGATAACTAAGCCAAATATTGGGATGTAATGCTGCAATTTGGGCCAAAGACTGAGGGGGTGGCACCAATAAATATGCAACAGCTTTGGGACTTACAGCTGGCAGTAAATCCGCTGCAGGGAGATTCTGCGACTTGGGATGAAATATACTGGTTGCAGTAATTCATATATACAGGGGGTCATGTTTCCACCATAACTAAGCCAAATATTGAGATATTATGCTGCAATTTGGTCCAAACACTGAGTAAAAATTACTGGTTGCAGTAATTCATATATACAGGGGGTCATGTTTCCACCAGAACTAAGCCAAATATTGAGATATTATGCTGCAATTTGGTCCAAACACTGAGTAAAAATTACCAATAAAGATGGAGTAGCTTTGACACCTTCGAATTGGGTTAATCCATGTCACATTGCTCTGTAACCTGCGATGGGGTAGTCTAGCTGCATAAAACCCATATACCTGGGACGCCATTTTGGCAGGATAACTAAGCCAAATATTGGGATGTAATGCTGCAATTTGGGCCAAAGACTGAGGGGGTGGCACCAATAAATATGCAACAGCTTTGGGACTTACAGCTGGCAGTAAATCCGCTGCAGGGAGATTCTGCGACTTGGGATGAAATATACTGGTTGCAGTAATTCATATATACAGGGGGTCATGTTTCCACCAGAACTAAGCCAAATATTGAGATATTATGCTGCAATTTGGTCCAAACACTGAGTAAAAATTACCAATAAAGATGGAGTAGCTTTGACACCTTCGAATTGGGTTAATCCATGTCACATTGCTCTGTAACCTGCGATGGGGTAGTCTAGCTGCATAAAACCCATATACCTGGGACGCCATTTTGGCAGGATAACTAAGCCAAATATTGGGATGTAATGCTGCAATTTGGGCCAAAGACTGAGGGGGTGGCACCAATAAATATGCAACAGCTTTGGGACTTACAGCTAGCAGTAAATCTGCTGCAGGGAGATTCTGCGACTTGGGATGAAATATACTGGTTGCAGTAATTCATATATACAGGGGGTCATGTTTCCACCAGAACTAAGCCAAATATTGAGATATTATGCTGCAATTTGGTCCAAACACTGAGTAAAAATTACCAATAAAGATGGAGTAGCTTTGACACCTTCGAATTGGGTTAATCCATGTCACATTGCTCTGTAACCTGCGATGGGGTAGTCTAGCTGCATAAAACCCATATACCTGGGACGCCATTTTGGCAGGATAACTAAGCCAAATATTGGGATGTAATGCTGCAATTTGGGCCAAAGACTGAGGGGGTGGCACCAATAAATATGCAACAGCTTTGGGACTTACAGCTGGCAGTAAATCCGCTGCAGGGAGATTCTGCGACTTGGGATGAAATATACTGGTTGCAGTAATTCATATATACAGGGGGTCATGTTTCCACCATAACTAAGCCAAATATTGAGATATTATGCTGCAATTTGGTCCAAACACTGAGTAAAAATTACCAATAAAGATGGAGTAGCTTTGACACCTTCGAATTGGGTTAATCCATGTCACATTGCTCTGTAACCTGCGATGGGGTAGTCTAGCTGCATAAAACCCATATACCTGGGACGCCATTTTGGCAGGATAACTAAGCCAAATATTGGGATGTAATGCTGCAATTTGGGCCAAAGACTGAGGGGGTGGCACCAATAAATATGCAACAGCTTTGGGACTTACAGCTAGCAGTAAATCTGCTGCAGGGAGATTCTGCGACTTGGGATGAAATATACTGGTTGCAGTAATTCATATATACAGGGGGTCATGTTTCCACCAGAACTAAGCCAAATATTGAGATATTATGCTGCAATTTGGTCCAAACACTGAGTAAAAATTACCAATAAAGATGGAGTAGCTTTGACACCTTCGAATTGGGTTAATCCATGTCACATTGCTCTGTAACCTGCGATGGGGTAGTCTAGCTGCATAAAACCCATATACCTGGGACGCCATTTTGGCAGGATAACTAAGCCAAATATTGGGATGTAATGCTGCAATTTGGGCCAAAGACTGAGGGGGTGGCACCAATAAATATGCAACAGCTTTGGGACTTACAGCTGGCAGTAAATCCGCTGCAGGGAGATTCTGCGACTTGGGATGAAATATACTGGTTGCAGTAATTCATATATACAGGGGGTCATGTTTCCACCATAACTAAGCCAAATATTGAGATAT
This sequence comes from Sabellastarte sp. h YS-2021, assembly GCA_964017235.1. Classification (NCBI taxonomy): domain Eukaryota; kingdom Metazoa; phylum Annelida; class Polychaeta; order Sabellida; family Sabellidae; genus Sabellastarte; species Sabellastarte sp. h YS-2021. The sequence continues at coordinate 32,906 of CAXHLB010000332.1, forward strand.
TATGCTGCAATTTGGTCCAAACACTGAGTAAAAATTACCAATAAAGATGGAGTAGCTTTGACACCTTCGAATTGGGTTAATCCATGTCACATTGCTCTGTAACCTGCGATGGGGTAGTCTAGCTGCATAAAACCCATATACCTGGGACGCCATTTTGGCAGGATAACTAAGCCAAATATTGGGATGTAATGCTGCAATTTGGGCCAAAGACTGAGGGGGTGGCACCAATAAATATGCAACAGCTTTGGGACTTACAGCTGGCAGTAAATCCGCTGCAGGGAGATTCTGCGACTTGGGATGAAATATACTGGTTGCAGTAATTCATATATACAGGGGGTCATGTTTCCACCATAACTAAGCCAAATATTGAGATATTATGCTGCAATTTGGTCCAAACACTGAGTAAAAATTACCAATAAAGATGGAGTAGCTTTGACACCTTCGAATTGGGTTAATCCATGTCACATTGCTCTGTAACCTGCGATGGGGTAGTCTAGCTGCATAAAACCCATATACCTGGGACGCCATTTTGGCAGGATAACTAAGCCAAATATTGGGATGTAATGCTGCAATTTGGGCCAAAGACTGAGGGGGTGGCACCAATAAATATGCAACAGCTTTGGGACTTACAGCTGGCAGTAAATCCGCTGCAGGGAGATTCTGCGACTTGGGATGAAATATACTGGTTGCAGTAATTCATATATACAGGGGGTCATGTTTCCACCAGAACTAAGCCAAATATTGAGATATTATGCTGCAATTTGGTCCAAACACTGAGTAAAAATTACCAATAAAGATGGAGTAGCTTTGACACCTTCGAATTGGGTTAATCCATGTCACATTGCTCTGTAACCTGCGATGGGGTAGTCTAGCTGCATAAAACCCATATACCTGGGACGCCATTTTGGCAGGATAACTAAGCCAAATATTGGGATGTAATGCTGCAATTTGGGCCAAAGACTGAGGGGGTGGCACCAATAAATATGCAACAGCTTTGGGACTTACAGCTGGCAGTAAATCCGCTGCAGGGAGATTCTGCGACTTGGGATGAAATATACTGGTTGCAGTAATTCATATATACAGGGGGTCATGTTTCCACCATAACTAAGCCAAATATTGAGATATTATGCTGCAATTTGGTCCAAACACTGAGTAAAAATTACCAATAAAGATGGAGTAGCTTTGACACCTTCGAATTGGGTTAATCCATGTCACATTGCTCTGTAACCTGCGATGGGGTAGTCTAGCTGCATAAAACCCATATACCTGGGACGCCATTTTGGCAGGATAACTAAGCCAAATATTGGGATGTAATGCTGCAATTTGGGCCAAAGACTGAGGGGGTGGCACCAATAAATATGCAACAGCTTTGGGACTTACAGCTGGCAGTAAATCCGCTGCAGGGAGATTCTGCGACTTGGGATGAAATATACTGGTTGCAGTAATTCATATATACAGGGGGTCATGTTTCCACCATAACTAAGCCAAATATTGAGATATTATGCTGCAATTTGGTCCAAACACTGAGTAAAAATTACCAATAAAGATGGAGTAGCTTTGACACCTTCGAATTGGGTTAATCCATGTCACATTGCTCTGTAACCTGCGATGGGGTAGTCTAGCTGCATAAAACCCATATACCTGGGACGCCATTTTGGCAGGATAACTAAGCCAAATATTGGGATGTAATGCTGCAATTTGGGCCAAAGACTGAGGGGGTGGCACCAATAAATATGCAACAGCTTTGGGACTTACAGCTGGCAGTAAATCCGCTGCAGGGAGATTCTGCGACTTGGGATGAAATATACTGGTTGCAGTAATTCATATATACAGGGGGTCATGTTTCCACCAGAACTAAGCCAAATATTGAGATATTATGCTGCAATTTGGTCCAAACACTGAGTAAAAATTACCAATAAAGATGGAGTAGCTTTGACACCTTCGAATTGGGTTAATCCATGTCACATTGCTCTGTAACCTGCGATGGGGTAGTCTAGCTGCATAAAACCCATATACCTGGGACGCCATTTTGGCAGGATAACTAAGCCAAATATTGGGATGTAATGCTGCAATTTGGGCCAAAGACTGAGGGGGTGGCACCAATAAATATGCAACAGCTTTGGGACTTACAGCTGGCAGTAAATCCGCTGCAGGGAGATTCTGCGACTTGGGATGAAATATACTGGTTGCAGTAATTCATATATACAGGGGGTCATGTTTCCACCAGAACTAAGCCAAATATTGAGATATTATGCTGCAATTTGGTCCAAACACTGAGTAAAAATTACCAATAAAGATGGAGTAGCTTTGACACCTTCGAATTGGGTTAATCCATGTCACATTGCTCTGTAACCTGCGATGGGGTAGTCTAGCTGCATAAAACCCATATACCTGGGACGCCATTTTGGCAGGATAACTAAGCCAAATATTGGGATGTAATGCTGCAATTTGGGCCAAAGACTGAGGGGGTGGCACCAATAAATATGCAACAGCTTTGGGACTTACAGCTGGCAGTAAATCCGCTGCAGGGAGATTCTGCGACTTGGGATGAAATATACTGGTTGCAGTAATTCATATATACAGGGGGTCATGTTTCCACCAGAACTAA